>JAUCBJ010006287.1:0-42612 GCA_032718475.1 Nemertoderma westbladi | reverse complement strand
AATTATTTAAGAGGCAATAAATATACTTTAGTATTTTAGCCGCACAAACTTTCATAACATGTGTGGTAGTGGAAAATATTGAAGTAATTAAATGACTATTTTAAGACTATTTTAATTGCAAAATTATATTATATTAAGAAATTTACTGCTTAAATTTACTTGCACATGCCTTAAACCACAAAGCCACTGAACTTACCAATGGAGATATTTCCAGTGACCATACCATGGACCAATCGCAGGAGACATCTACCTTCTCACCTGTGACACCTTCACATGTGCAATGTGGGCAGTGCTGAAAGGCTATGCAACCAATACAGAACCAAACTACTATGTTTGTATGTTGGATGGGCTAAATGTCTAGCATCAATAAGCTAAACTTGGAACCACCATTATACTATCAGCTGGCTATGATGCCACTACTGCTCAAATTTTGGCGCCCCTTGGAAGGTGCCCCCCCCCCCCCCCCCCCCCCCCTTCTGCACGCCACTGCACGTTTCGGAAACAAGCTACAGTTCGAAGAAGAAAACTTTGAAGAAAATTCCCGATTTTTTCCCGAATTCCCAAAGTTCCAGAATTTTACAAAAATATCAGAGTGTTTTATAATGGATATCTCCGGGTAGTAACTAAATTTTGAAAAAAAATAGAAGTCTTTTCCCAGAGAGGTCTGTTTTCGAGCAAGTCGGTACCCACTGGTACGGATTTACCACATTACCTTTCGCTAGGGAGGGGGCAAGCCCCCCCCCCAAGATACCTGCGGAGGGGCAGATGCCCCCTTGCCCCCCCCCCCCCCCCCTAGAACCGCCACTGTCTACCGAGCATCACCATAATAACTTCGTAGCGGGGGATAGTAATAGACAACCAGTATTGCTATTCCAGCCCAGACAGCATTCTTTAAATTCACTATAAATGTTGTATTGCTATCTCAGGTGAATGACAGATATCATAACATAAATACTATCCATGGCATGGCTGTTGTGTAGGCTTCTGAAATAGTTTATTCCACAATGTATATGTCTGGTTATTTTTTAATTGAATTTTTGCAAAGTAGTAAAATTAATGTTCTTAAAAATAATATTATTATTTTATATGTAACCTAGGAAATTAGCTACATTTTTTCGCTGCAGCTTTAAGAGTGTACATTAATTTAATATTATTTCAATACCCATATTACTACATCGGCATAAGATGCGTTGGCGTTGTATCACACATCTCCACATATCACACATATCCACATAGATGTATCAACAGTTACTCGCACAGTTTCGAAACTTCGCATAGTTATAACTGTATAAAGATCGTCAGTCTGCGTTTAGGAAAAATATTTTATAACAAAACAGGACAAGCGACGAGCGCAACGAGGCATATAATGAAGACGAGTACTGCGTTGACTAAATTATTATATAAACCACCTGGCTTCACATATTGATCGCATCCCTAGTTATTATTATTATAAAGAACGTCCTAGCCTGCGTTTAAGAAATATATTTAAATACAAAACAGGACGAACGCAACGAGGCTTATAATGAATACGAGTACTGCGTTTATTATATTCCTATAAACCACCTGGCTTTGCATATTGAACGTGCGATTGGAAATAAGTTCGTGCTACCCTTCCGTGGGTGGTAGATGTCGCGGTTATGTATTGGTGGTTGGGACGGGTGGGGGGGGGGGATTAAAAGGGGTGAACACGTACTGTCCCCCTTTCTTTGATTGATTGGTGGTGTGGGTAAATTTCTCAAAACCTGATTTTGTGATACAGTCGCTCAATTTTAATTTGTATCTCATAACTGGGCCTCGTGCTGCGCGAAGGCCCCACGAACGTGTACTTGGTGGGAACTTTTCCTTCAATCTATTCCTATTGGTGAA
The DNA here is from genome assembly GCA_032718475.1 of Nemertoderma westbladi. Lineage (NCBI taxonomy): Eukaryota > Metazoa > Xenacoelomorpha > Nemertodermatida > Nemertodermatidae > Nemertoderma > Nemertoderma westbladi. The sequence goes on along the minus strand of JAUCBJ010006287.1, from coordinate 40,746 downwards.
AACTCATGAGTTACAGTAAAACCGTTCTGACTTGGTTTCAACTCACATATGAGTTTCGGCTATACTTTTGATTATCAGCTGCCAGGAAGGTATCATCGACTTTTCTGTCAACGTCAACAGGCACATTGTATTGGGCTGTTGATGAGCTTCAGGCCCGTAGCCAGGATTTTAAAAGGGCGGTTCGTTTTTTCAAAAAAGGGCACTTTTTTAATTTATTTAAATGATGACAAATATCCATTGGTCTAGCCAGAACATACTAAGGTAGGAATAGGGCGGGGGGGGGGGGGGTATTTTTTAAAGCACATTGGCACTGGGATAATATTAATCCTAACTGTTCAAGCTCTAATGTAACTTTAACATTTGTTTAGTCGTCGGACAGTGCCGGATTAACCTTAAGGCATATAAGGCACGTGCCTTAGGGCCAGCCGAAAATACGGGCCATTTTTTCTCAGCGAGTCATTCCTGTGAAAATAATATTTTAATCTGAAAAGTCCACATTTTTTCTCACTAAAATTTGTAGAAAACAGAGCAAGAAAGTGCATCTTTCGACTACTCTCTATCCCTAAATTTGTGATAGAAAGTGCAAAATTATAGCTCAGTCGACCGACAGGTGCTGTTTTATTAGTTCGAGACCTAATGGCAGGGAAATAATAAAACATGGGCAGTAAAACTTTAAAGTGCTAATTATGAACAATGGATAATTTAATTTTATCTATTTGTGGGGAATTATTTGTAGTTATGCTCTTAAACTTTCTAGAACAACCAAATAATGACATACTGGAAATACTGTACATAGTAAATGTATGGCGTGGAGATATGGTAGTGCAAAATTATTTTTTTTACCGGAAACTAGTTTTATAAATATAGGCCCTAATAGATAAACAAGGATAAATTATGTAGTAGTAGATAAAATAGTTGTTGATAAAAAAAAACGCGTCAGAAATAACTTCTTGTTACTAATTTAATTTAATTTAACCGAAATTCAGATGTTCTGCCCTCGTGTATTGAATTTTGCATTCGATGGCATTTTAGGTGCAATTCCTGCAAAACCTAAAACTCTCGGACAGCATAATTGAATTTGGTTAAAATAAAATTAGTCACAAAGAGTGCTTATTTCCGAGACTGTTCTCTTATAGAAGATCATTACTTTATTAGAGCACAAGCCCACACTTTTGGTGTGTTATATTTCTCAGCAAGTCCTGTAAAGTCGTGCAAAACCTACAGAAAATAAATACCACATTTATTCAAAATTGCGATCCGATCATTTTATAGTTTGATAGAAAGGCTTTCATAAGGTGATATCGGTTTTCAACATTTAATTATTTTTTGACCAAAAAAATGCTCTTCAACAACATAATTTAATGCTGATATTTATTTTATTTTCATAGAAAATAGCCTACATATCTAGGTTCATTTTACCAAAGTCTTGGACCAAGAACTTCAATGCAGGTGGTATTACAGATCCTTAAACATGCGCTAATTTACATTTAAATGGCTCAAAATTTATAGAATTTTTGAAATAAACCGACCTGCTCAAAAAGTGCCATATTTTTCGAATAAACGGCTTATGAAGCTCTCTATACTCAGTTTCCATAGTATATAAAAGATCACAGATCATTGTGTTAAGTATTCAGAATAGTATTCAGAATAGTAACTTAATAAATAAAACAAATAGATTTGGGGTAATGGTCCCATTAATATATTAAAAATTAAAGAGATTTGGGGTAATGGTCCCATTAATATATTAATGTATTAAAAAGTAAAGCTTGAGAAATTCTACCAAAACCACTACACTTTTTGTAGCAAAGGCTTTATAGGCATAATATGCCGCTTAGTAATGTTAAAAATTCTTGATGAAAACTATTTGTGCAAAGTACTTATAATTAAAGTACTTAGTAGTTATTTGCACGCAGTCAGTCATCCAACGAAAATACTTTATATTTCCTTCGCAACATTTTCACAATTTCAGTTGTTTTTAGCAGCTTTTTCTTTTGAAAGGGTTTGCGGAAAAATTCTATCTTCGGGCCATTTTTGGAAATTACTAAAATGTGCCTTAGGGCCACCAGAGGCTTAATCCGGCACTGGTCGGAAACGCCGGAAAGGGCACTTTTACGAATAGGTGAATATAAAAGGATAATATTTCTCAAAATGGTGATTATAAAAAGGGCATTTTCCCAAACATGCGTGTTCGTATAAAAGGGCACTTTCCCAAACATGCGTGTTCGTATAAAAGGGCACATTTCTCTAAAGGACAGTTCGTTCGAACCGCTCCGTTCAGAACTCCCCCTGGCTACGGGCCTTAGCTTCACAACAGTAGTTGAAACGACTCCAGACGATCACAACTACTCGGTAGTAAAGCGTGGGAAAATTGTATAATTTGAACTCTAATGGCCGTTTCATCATTATAACTATAATTCACAAACAAACTGTATGCACCAGGTTGAAGGTCATTTTCTCCTCTTTCAGATGATATATATAACGGCCTTTGAAGTTGTAAATTACGCACACTATCGCTAATTTAATGCTGTGAATTAATTCGCAGTTATTTTAAAATAATTAATCTTGTTCGATAAAAAAAAAATGTAAACACTTAGATTTTTACACTCATAGAATGTTACGAATAATTTTCATGCCATTCTTTTTATGAATTCCAAACTGATATAATTCCGCATTCAATTCTTAAATTTACATAAATTTTTTTGAGCTTAATAAATAAAAGAAAAACTCTCACCAAGGAGGAAATACTCAGATGAACCAGCCTGATCGGGTAGGTCAAGGAGATCCGCAGGACAGAAAAACCGACATCTTTACGCGATTACTGTAGTAACAAACTATGATGTTTTAGATATAAACTCACCTTATAGTTCTGTTGGGCGGCATAGTGGAAGACGTTGTTGCCCTTGAGATCAATAGCGTTGACGTCGGCCCTGTTCTTAATGAGACCATCAATCATACGAACTTGGCCAAATCGACACGAAATATGGAGGGGAGAAGTCCCGTTAACAGTGTGTTGATTTAGTCGCCATAGCAACGCGTTGGAGTTGATGAGATCGGGATTCCCCGACTTCGCGGCGACATGAGCTGGAATAAATAAATTATAGGAGTGGCAGTACCTTCTACATTATTTACCTGAACCTGATTATGCTTTACTTTATTTACCTAGACATGATTAACTACTACTAGGATCGGCATGCTGCATTGCAGCTGCATTTTTAAGAATGCTGTGCCGGCTTGTCAACAAAATTGCACCGCAACAACTCCCTATCACCCATGACATTTGCTAGATCATCCGCATCTTTAAGGCCAGTGTCCTTTAAGATGCGTCTCAAGAAAGTCATGGGCTGTCCACCATGCTTATTCACTCCATGAGGCTGCCAAAGTACAAGATTATGCACTGGCTGGTCCTCACGGCGAAAGCAATGTCCTGCAAAGCGGAAGCGATTTTGTTCTAGTGTCAAGCTTGGGGGAACCAATGAGACACCTCCAATGTTATATAGTGTCTGGTTGGAGATGTGTGCATTGTACTTGACACAATGAACCCGGCGTAGCATTCTTGTGAATGTGCCATCCAGAGATTTGGTGTCCTCAGCAGTTAGAGCCCAGCATGGACTCCCGTAGAGGAGTACTGGAACTACTGCTGCTCTAAATAATCGGACCTTAAGTTTCCGATTAATTCTCGGTGACTTCCAAATCCTGGAAAGCCTATTCAAGGCTGCCCATGCCTTTCCCTTACGTATTCGAAGGTCCTCAACTGACTTCCGGATCCATGATCCCAGGTAACAGAAGTCGTCCACATGCTCAAGCATACCATCCTTTGAGCTTATGCTCATCCGATCAGAGACTTGCTGAAGACTTTCAAAGTTAACTGTCAGAATTTTGGTCTTTCTGGAGTTAATAAAAAGACCAACACTAAAAGCAGCATGTTCTAATGAGGTGAGGAGCCGTTGGGCTCCCTCTAATGATTGTGAGAGTACTCCTAAGTCATCAGCAAAGTCTAGATCAGTTAGGTACTTGGCAGGATTTCCTCGACTTCTGGAGCCAGTAGGTGGAGTTATCATCACCCCATCATCATTATGATGATCTAAGGACATGCGTAGAACATAGTCAACCACAATAATGAACAAGATTGGTGCAAGTGTGTCTCCTTGGAGGACACCTTGTCTCCTTGGAGACATGATTAAGGTTTACTTTATTTACCTAGACCTGATTCAGGTATACTTTATTTACAGACCTGATTAAGGTTTACTTTATTTACCTAGACCTGATTCAGGCATACTTTATTTACCTAAACGTGATTCAGGTTTAGTTTATTTACCTACACCTGATTAAGGTTTACTTTATTTACCTAGACCTGATTAAGGTTTACTTTATTTACCTAGACCTGATTCAGGCTTACTTTATTTACTTACACCTGATTAAGATTTACTTTATTTACCTAGACCTGATTAAGATTTACTTTATTTACCTGCAACTGAGTAAGGTTTACTTTATTTACCTGCAACTGAGTAAGGTTTACTTTATTTACCTGCACCCCAGTCCGGATGTTCCTTAAATATCTGCATCCACTGCGTCAGCATCTCCGTATGCACTCTCTCGGCACACATATTGAACAACGGCAGTATTTTTTCTTTTATGAGAAAGTAATTGGTACGGGCCTCAGTTTCCGATGATAACATAAACGTTGAAAACACCTGAAATAGGAAAAAGATATAACACGAACGCAAACGGGAGGTGAAAACTAAACTTCGCAACGCAGATTAGCTTCCACCAAGCAACTCACCTTGGAGTTGGGAACATCTGGACGGCCGAGAACTGCTGTAAACAATCCGTAGCTTTATTCCAACCACCAAGCAACTCACCTTGGAGTTGGGAACATCTGGACGGCCGAGAACTGCTGTAAACAATCCGGTAGCTTTATTCCAACCACCACGCACTCACCTTGGAGTTGGGAACATCTGTATGGCCAAGAACTGCTGTAAACAACCCGGTAGCTTTATTCCAACCACCACGCACTCACCTTGGAGTTGGGAACATCTGTATGGCCAAGAACTGCTGTAAACAACCCGGTAGCTTTATTCCAACCACCACGCAACTCACCTTGGAGTTGGGAACATCTGTACGGCCGAGAACTGCTGTAAACAATCCGGTATCTTTATTCCAACCACCACGTATGTAACTCACCTTGGAGTTGGGAACATCTGTACGGCCGAGTACTGCTGTAAACAATCCGGTAGCTTTAATCCAACCACCACGCACTCACCTTGGAGTTGTGAACATCTGTACGGCCGAGAACTGCTGTAAACAATCCGGTATCTTTATTCCAACCACCACGCACTCACCTTGGAGTTGGGAACATCTGTATGGCCAAGAACTGCTGTAAACAACCCGGTAGCTTTATTCCAACCACCTCGCACTCACCTTGGAGTTGGGAACATCTGTATGGCCAAGAACTGCTGTAAACAACCCGGTAGCTTTATTCCAACCACCACGTATGTAACTCACCTTGGAGTTGGGAACATCTGTACGGCCGAGAACTGCTGTAAACAACCCGGTAGCTTTATTCCAACCACCACGCACTCACCTTGGAGTTGGGAACATCTGTATGGCCAAGAACTGCTGTAAACAATCCGGTATCTTTATTCCAACCACCACGTATGTAACTCACCTTGGAGTTGGGAACATCTGTACGGCCGAGAACTGCTGTAAACAATCCGTAGCTTTATTCCAACCACCACGCACTCACCTTGGAGTTGGGAACATCTGTACGGCCGAGAACTGCTGTAAACAACCCGGTAGCTTTATTCCAACCACCACGCACTCACCTTGGAGTTGGGAACATCTGTATGGCCAAGAACTGCTGTAAACAACCCGGTAGCTTTATTCCAACCACCACGCAAATCACCTTGGAGTTGGGAACATCTGTACGGCCGAGAACTGCTGTAAACAACCCGGTAGCTTTATTCCAACCACCACGCACTCACCTTTGAGTTGGGAACATCTGGACGGCCGAGAACTGCTGTAAACAATCCGGTAGCTTTATTCCAACCACCACGCACTCACCTTGGAGTTGGGGACATCTGTACGGCCGAGAACTGCTGTAAACAATCCGGTAGCTTTATTCCAACCACCACGCACTCACCTTGGAGTTGGGAACATCTGTACGGCCGAGAATTGCTGTAAACAACCCGGTAGCTTTATTCCAACCACCACGCACTCACCTTGGAGTTGGGGACATCTGTACGGCCGAGAACTGCTGTAAACAACCCGGTAGCTTTATTCCAACCACCAAGCAACTCACCTAGGAGTTGGGAACTTCTGTACGGCCGAGAACTGCTGTAAACAATCCGGTAGCTTTATTCCAACCACCACGTATGTAACTCACCTTGGAGTTGGGAACATCTGTACGGCCGAGAACTGCTGTAAACAATCCGGTATCTTTATTCCAACCACCACGTATGTAACTCACCTTGGAGTTGGGAACATCTGTACGGCCGAGAACTGCTGTAAACAATCCGGTAGCTTTATTCCAACCACCACGCACTCACCTTGGAGTTGGGAACATCTGTACGGCCGAGAACTGCTGTAAACAATCTGGTAGCTTTATTCCAACCACCACGCACTCACCTTGGAGTTGGGAACATCTGTATGGCCGAGAACTGCTGTAAACAATCCGGTAGCTTTATTCCAACCACCACGCACTCACCTTGGAGTTGGGAACATCTGTACGGCCGAGAACTGCTGTAAACAATCTGGTAGCTTTATTCCAACCACCACGCACTCACCTTGGAGTTGTGAACATCTGTACGGCCGAGAACTGCTGTAAACAACCCGGTAGCTTTATTCCAACCACCACGCACTCACCTTGGAGTTGGGAACATCTGGACGGCCGAGAACTGCTGTAAACAATCCGGTCGCTTTATTCCAACCACCACGCACTCACCTTGGAGTTGGGAACATCTGTACGGCCGAGAACTGCTGTAAACAATCCGGTAGCTTGATTCCAAACACCAGGCACTCACCTTGGAGTTGGGAACATCTGGACGGCCGAGAACTGCTGTAAACAACCCGGTAGCTTTATTCCAACCACCACGCACTCACCTTGGAGTTGGGAACATCTGTATGGCCAAGAACTGCTGTAAACAACCCGGTAGCTTTATTCCAACCACCACGCAAATCACCTTGGAGTTGGGAACATCTGTACGGCCGAGAACTGCTGTAAACAACCCGGTAGCTTTATTCCAACCACCACGCACTCACCTTTGAGTTGGGAACATCTGGACGGCCGAGAACTGCTGTAAACAATCCGGTAGCTTTATTCCAACCACCACGCACTCACCTTGGAGTTGGGGACATCTGTACGGCCGAGAACTGCTGTAAACAACCCGGTAGCTTTATTCCAACCACCACGCACTCACCTTTGAGTTGGGAACATCTGGACGGCCGAGAACTGCTGTAAACAATCCGGTAGCTTTATTCCAACCACCACGCACTCACCTTGGAGTTGGGGACATCTGTACGGCCGAGAACTGCTGTAAACAACCCGGTAGCTTTATTCCAACCACCAAGCAACTCACCTAGGAGTTGGGAACATCTGTACGGCCGAGAACTGCTGTAAACAATCCGGTAGCTTTATTCCAACCACCACGTATGTAACTCACCTTGGAGTTGGGAACATCTGTACGGCCGAGAACTGCTGTAAACAATCCGGTATCTTTATTCCAACCACCACGTATGTAACTCACCTTGGAGTTGGGAACATCTGTACGGCCGAGAACTGCTGTAAACAACCCGGTAGCTTTATTCCAACCACCACGCACTTACCTTGGAGTTGGGAACATCTGTACGGCCGAGAACTGCTGTAAACAATCCGGTAGCTTTATTCCAACCACCACGCACTCACCTTGGAGTTGGGAACATCTGTACGGCCGAGAACTGCTGTAAACAATCTGGTAGCTTTATTCCAACCACCACGCACTCACCTTGGAGTTGGGAACATCTGTATGGCCGAGAACTGCTGTAAACAATCCGGTAGCTTTATTCCAACCACCACGCACTCACCTTGGAGTTGGGAACATCTGTACGGCCGAGAACTGCTGTAAACAATCTGGTAGCTTTATTCCAACCACCACGCACTCACCTTGGAGTTGTGAACATCTGTACGGCCGAGAACTGCTGTAAACAACCCGGTAGCTTTATTCCAACCACCACGCACTCACCTTGGAGTTGGGAACATCTGTATGGCCAAGAACTGCTGTAAACAACCCGGTAGCTTTATTCCAACCACCACGCACTCACCTTGGAGTTGGGAACATCTGGACGGCCGAGAACTGCTGTAAACAATCCGGTCGCTTTATTCCAACCACCAGGCACTCACCTTGGAGTTGGGAACATCTGTACGGCCGAGAACTGCTGTAAACAATCCGTAGCTTTATTCCAACCACCACGCACTCACCTAGGAGTTGGGAACATCTGTACGGCCGAGAACTGCTGTAAACAATCCGGTGTTTTTATTCCAACCACCACGCACTCACCTTGGAGTTGGGAACATCTGTACGGCCGAGAACTGCTGTAAACAATCCGGTAGCTTTATTCCAACCACTTCGGAACTCACCTTGGAGTTGGGGACATCTGTACGGCCGAGTACTGCTGTAAACAATCCGGTAGCTTTATTCCAACCACCACGCACTCACCTTGGAGTTGGGAACATCTGTACGGCCGAGAACTGCTGTAAACAATCCGGTAGCTTTATTCCAACCACCATGGAACTCACCTTGGAGTTGGGAACATCTGTACGGCCGAGAACTGCTGTAAACAATCCGGTAGCTTTATTCCAACCACCACGCACTCACCTTGGAGTTGGGGACATCTGTACGGCCAAGAACTGCTGTAAACAATCCGGTAGCTTTATTCCAACCACCACGCACTCACCTTGGAGGGGGGAACATCTGTACGGCCGAGAACTGCTGTAAACAATCCGTAGCTTTATTCCAACCACCACGCACTCACCTTGGAGTTGGGGACATCTGTACGGCCAAGAACTGCTGTAAACAATCCGGTAGCTTTATTCCAACCACCACGCACTCACCTTGGAGTTGGGGACATCTGTACGGCCAAGAACTGCTGTAAACAATCCGGTAGCTTTATTCCAACCACCACGCACTCACCTTGGAGTTGGGAACATCTGTACGGCCGAGAACTGCTGTAAACAATCCGGTAGCTTTATTCCAACCACCACGCACTCACCTTGGAGTTGGGGACATCTGTACGGCCAAGAACTGCTGTAAACAATCCGGTAGCTTTATTCCAACCACCACGCACTCACCTTGGAGTTGGGAACATCTGTACGGCCGAGAACTGCTGTAAACAATCCGGTAGCTTTATTCCAACCACCAAGCAACTCACCTTGGAGTTGGGAACATCTGTACGGCCGAGAACTGCTGTAAACAATCCGGTAGCTTTATTCCAACCACCACGCACTCACCTTGGAGTTGGGAACATCTGTACGGCCGAGAACTGCTGTAAACAACCCGTAGCTTTATTCCAACCACCACGCACTCACCTTGGAGTTGGGAACATCTGTACGGCCGAGAACTGCTGTAAACAATCCGGTAGCTTTATTCCAACCACCATGGAACTCACCTTGGAGTTGGGAACATCTGTACGGCCGAGAACTGCTGTAAACAACCCGTAGCTTTATTCCAACCACCACGCACTCACCTTGGAGTTGGGAACATCTGTACGGCCGAGAACTGCTGTAAACCTTCCGGTAGCTTTATTCCAACCACCATGGAACTCACCTTGGAGTTGGGAACATCTGTACGGCCGAGAACTGCTGTAAACAATCCGGTCGCTTTATTCCAACCACCACGCACTCACCTTGGAGTTGGGAACATCTGTACGGCCGAGAACTGCTGTAAACAATCCGGTAGCTTTATTCCAACCACCACGCACTCACCTTGGAGTTGGGAACATCTGTACGGCCGAGAACTGCTGTAAACAATCCGGTCGCTTTATTCCAACCACCACGCACTCACCTTGGAGTTGGGAACATCTGTACGGCCGAGAACTGCTGTAAACAATCCGGTAGCTTTATTCCAACCACCACGCACTCACCTTGGAGTTGGGAACATCTGTACGGCCGAGAACTGCTGTAAACAATCCGGTAGCTTTATTCCAACCACCAAGCAACTCACCTTGGAGTTGGGAACATCTGTACGGCCGAGAACTGCTGTAAACAATCCGGTAGCTTTATTCCAACCACCACGCACTCACCTTGGAGTTGGGAACATCTGTACGGCCGAGAACTGCTGTAAACAATCCGGTAGCTTTACTCCAACCACCACGCACTCACCTTAAAAGTTGGGAACATCTGTACGGCCGAGAACTGCTGTAAACAATCCGGTAGCTTTATTCCAACCACCACGCACTCACCTTGGAGTTGGGAACATCTGTACGGCCGAGAACTGCTGTAAACAATCCGGTAGCTTTATTCCAACCACCAAGCAACTCACCTTGGAGTTGGGAACATCTGTACGGCCGAGAACTGCTGTAAACAATCCGTAGCTTTATTCCAACCACCACGCACTCACCTTGGAGGGGGGAACATCTGTACGGCCGAGAACTGCAGTAAACAATCCGGTATTTTTATTCCAACCACCACGCACTTACCTTGGAGTTGGGAACATCTGTACGGCCGAGAACTGCTGTAAACAACCCGGTAGCTTTATTCCAACCACCACGCACTCACCTTGGAGGGGGGAACATCTGTACGGCCGAGAACTGCAGTAAACAACCCGTAGCTATATTCCAACCACCACGCACTCACCTTGGAGTTGGGAACATCTGGACGGCCGAGAACTGCTGTAAACAATCCGTAGCTTTATTCCAACCACCACGCACTCACCTTGGAGGGGGGAACATCTGTACGGCCGAGAACTGCAGTAAACAATCCGGTATTTTTATTCCAACCACCACGCACTCACCTTGGAGTTGGGAACATCTGTACGGCCGAGAACGGCTGTAAACAATCCGTAACTTTATTCCAACCACCACGCACTCACCTTGGAGTTGGGAACATCTGGACGGCCGAGAACTGCTGTAAACAACCCGGTAGCTTTATTCCGATACAAACATAGATTGCCTTCTTTCTCTATAACAACGCATCCCTTCACGTCCGCCCATTGGATCTCTTTTACGTACAAACCCTAAAAGAAATAATTAATGCAAACAATAAATACTAAAATATTTATTAATAAATACACCGAACAGTAACACAATAATATATATTGTGGTTGTAGTTAAATTTTATCTATTTTAAGTAAAACTGAATTGAGGAGCAAAATTGAACTATCTACGAACTGCCCATAAATATATAGTAACAATGTGTTGGCAAGCTGTATTTTTCGAGGTGTTTGTTATTATACCTTTTGTTTGTTTGTTAATATACTAAATTTGTACACTACCCGGTTAAAAAGTACGCATGTGATGGGATTAGTCCTACAATTGCGCCAATAAAAGATAAGTTATTTTCGGTAAAATAAACTTATCATTCGAGGCTAAGACCCCCAAGATCCCTTCCTATAATAGATGTATAATAACAAACACCTCGAAAAATACAGCTTGCCAACACATTGTTACTATCAATAAAAAAAAAAAAAAAAAAAATCAGGGGCTAATAAAATGGCAGCTGGCTTTGAAATTAATACTCCATATCTCAAGAACCTGTGGCCTAGTGGTTGTAGTCCCGGCTTCCACCTCGAGGTCCCAGGTTCGAATCCGACACCACGCTGATGAGACCCAGTAAGGTCGAAACGCGTACGTGGTTTGGAGAGATATGAGATATTAATTTGAAGAAAAAATTACGCGATTCCTAAATTTGTACACTACCCGGTTAAAAAGTACGCATGTGATGGGATTAGTCCTACAATTGCGCCAATAAAAGATAAGTTATTTTCGGTAAAATAAACTTATCATTCGAGGCTAAGACCCCCAAGATCCCTTCCTATAATAGATGTATAATAACAAACACCTCGAAAAATACAGCTTGCCAACACATTGTTACTATCAATAAAAAAAAAAAAAAAAAAAAATCAGGGGCTAATAAAATGGCAGCTGGCTTTGAAATTAATACTCCATATCTCAAGAACCTGTGGCCTAGTGGTTGTAGTCCCGGCTTCCACCTCGAGGTCCCAGGTTCGAATCCGACACCACGCTGATGAGACCCAGTAAGGTCGAAACGCGTACGTGGTTTGGAGAGATATGAGATATTAATTTGAAGAAAAAATTACGCGATTCCTAAATTTGTACACTACCCGGTTAAAAAGTACGCATGTGATGGGATTAGGTGGTGGGATTAGTCCTACAATTGCGCCAATAAAAGATAAGTTATTTTCGGTAAAATAAACTTATCATTCGAGGCTAAGACCCCAAGATCCCTTCCTATAATAGATGCATAAATATATAGTCGCATAAAAAAATTTATGAATAAAAGACATCACGAGCTAACAGTTTACCTGTCTGTTTGAGGTCCCGAGAACGTTTTGGACCAGCGTCATCCCCATATTCCACATCCCACCGTATGACGTCATCATATAACACGTTTAGCTACTGATTCGCGATTAGCAGTTAAGCAACTAAGGAGAAACAATGAAAGTCATTCTATAATAAATTCAAGTACTAAATGGAACATTTGAGATTTTGGAACCCTTGTTAGTCATAATTATTGTTCTGGTGGTAGCCAAAGGAAATAATTTTTCAGACTGGTAGTGGGGGGGGGGCTTGGGGCTAGATCCCGGCACAGCGAAGAACAATTAAGAATATTAATTATAAATTAATGGAAAGGAACCGATGTCAATAACACAATCAAAAATGAGTTAATGTTATGTAAGGGTCTTCACCTCGGATAATATAATAAAATGAGTTAATGTTATGTAAGGGTCTTCACCTCGGATAATATAATAAAATGAGTTAATGTTATGTAAGGGTCTTCACCTCGGATAAAATGAGTTAATGTTATGTAAGGGTCTTCACCTCGGATAATATAATAAAATGAGTTAATGTTATGTAAGGGTCTTCACCTCGGATAATATAATAAAATGAGTTAATGTTATGTAAGGGTCTTCACCTCGGATAAAATGAGTTAATGTTATGTAAGGGTCTTCACCTCGGATAATATAATAAAATGAGTTAATGTTATGTAAGGGTCTTCACCTCGGATAAAATGAGTTATACGTACTCAACATGTTGGGGATCTTCAGGTGATTATTTTAATATATTACTGTGAAACAAACACTGAACGAAAACTGAACAAAGTTCACCCAGCCTAGCCATATAATTCTTCACAAATTCTGGTATTCTTCACATGGGCGCAGGTTTCAGAAGGGCTGATTCTAACAAAACAATAAACGAATAAGTATCAATAGAGGTTATAAGACTGAAATAAGCGCTATAAAACACTTAATAAAGATAAATTTAAAAAAAAAAACATGGGCGATAAGAACTGTAAGACTCGCCTTACACCATGGCCTACCACTGTTTACACTAGCTTTCAGCTGTTTTTTACCCGATACCCAACCCGAACTGATTTACTTTATTGAGTAATTACAGTAATTCTGATATCTGCCACTGTGCATGTAGTGACAGTATTCTTACACGTTCGTGGGGCCTTCGCGCAGCACGAAGCTCAGATATGAGACATAAATAATTAAAATTGAGCGATTCCATCACAAAATCTGTATTTAAGAAATTTAACAAAACCGCCAATAAATCAAAGAAAGGAAGATATTTCCTCCAATTCAACCCCCATATTTAATCTGTTCCTAAACCCAACCAAAGGTCGATGACGACAGGTATATTGTCTTATAATTTTTTTGTTTTATAAGTAAGAGATTGTAGCTGTAGGCGACCCAATACGCCAGATATATTAAAACTAACCTTATGCCAATGTAAGAATAATACTGAAAATTTACCATGCCAACCCCTCAATGACTGAATTAAATAATTTAGCTAAATTCTAAAGACTCCCCATTAAATACCCAAGCCAAACAATTAGGGAGATAATAAGCAGACCGTCTTACTAGTCCGGTTCAACTAGCTCACCTATAGATGTAAGATCTTACACTAGAAAATAATTAATTTCCATTACAAGGAAATGCTGAAAATGTCGCTATTTACCACAATTAACATAATAAACTGCTTTATCTTATCTTCTCGAAGGCCACACGTAAATTCTGCTTGGAAGATTTATAAAATTTTGCCAGACTACATATGTACCAAGTTTGGATAGGTTTCATCGAGGATTGGCCGAGTTATTAAAGTTCAAATATTAGTCGAAATAGAGAGAACAACGGATGGGCAGAACGACAGGTTGATTAATGGTACCCCTACGTTAATGATCATCTTACTTAGTGGCTCGCCCCACGCTGCTATATTGCCATATACATTTATTTGTATCTCCGGTCACATACTTAACTATGCAGAATTGTGTTCTGTGTTCTTTATTTATATTATAAAATTGTTTTATTTGGTTTTGTTTTCACAGCAATATAATAAATATCACCTGAGGTGATACGTGATAACCTGAGGTCCCAAGGTGTAACAATTTAACTTCATTGCACTTAAAAATCATGGAAGCCCCAAACCTCATTCCATTATAGTTATTAATTAGTTCAAGTGTTAATTGCGTCGATTTCCCATGAAAGGATTCAGGTTTGACTCACCTCCCCAACATTTTTTTTAGCATTTTCAGTTTAGCCATGACCGACTCTGGTATCCAGTCCGAGTGGTTGAGTTTTACTCAAGTTTGCTAAAATGCCAATGAGTGGGAAACTCAACAAAAGATGGCAGAATATCTGATTTTCCGGTTTTTTCTAACTTTTGTTTTCACTAATTTGCAAGAGTTAGAATATTTTGCTCATTATTAAAAATATTTGTGAGAAAAAAAACGGATTTTTCAAATAAAATATTTTTCTTGGGGACCCTAAAATTTAAAAGCATTTTATAAGTAATCGTTAACTTGTCTGACTGACTGACTGACTTACTGACTGACTGACTGACTGACTGACTGACTGACTGACTGACTGACTGACTGACTGACTGACTGACTGATGACTGACTGACTGACTGATACAGCCAAAACCGCTCCAACGATTTCGATAAAAATTTCAAAAGGTCCCTGGCATGATAGCCGATCATGCCAGGGACCATTAGTTCATAGACTCTGGGCCTGAAAAATAAGGCTTAATTCAGCTAATAATAATTGCAGAATTTAAAAATCCGATAGTGATTTTAATGACTTACTTGGCAAACAATAGTTAGACAGTATACTGTACTTCTGATTATCGAGCATTATGTGTACTGTAATAATGTACTCTGCTATAATAATAATATAATTGTTGTATTTAAAAATCTTTGCACCAACATTAATACTGTTGAGAGGTTACAATGACTGCAGCGGACCAGATGAATGATTCTTAGTTAAAGTGTACAGTTGACTGCAGATCTTCACTCCAGATGTATGATTCGTTAAATAGTGCGGACATACAGTAGTAATGCTATTCAATCAATGCATAGGGCCAAACTACCAAGAAGTGCTTTGCTTGCCAAGTTTAGATAAGACTGTTTACTCTGCCACTCTCTCTCAGACTGTAAACAAACATTGTCGCTCAACTGTGCATTGTAATTTATACAGGATATTTACAGCTGTAATCTATGACCTATTATATTTAATTAAAATATCGTAGTTAGAGGGAGGAGGAATTATGTTTTGGAAACACTTAATACAGTGAATGGGGTTCGGTTTGAAAGGTGATCAGATATTATTTTGCAGTAACTGCAGTATATCTGATGTCCTAATTGCTTATGAATTTGAAAATAGAAGGCAATGTTATCAGGAATCGATTATGACATACTATATTTTTTTGTAAATGCTCAGTATGAGCAAGGTATAATTAAAAATGTTCCTTAATACTAGGGATGTGCCGGATTCATCCTCTTCAACCGTAAAAAAAAATCCGGGAATTCCGGCCAATGCCTGATTTTTTAAAAATATATTACCACTTTTATATCCTGATTCGCCTATTGTACCTGTATGGAAAACTGGAGGGTGTGTAAGACGTCATTTGGTCCTTTGGGCGTTAGGTCCTTCGTCGACAGATACGGGCCCTAACGACGCAGAACACATACCAGTAAGATCGCATTCCCAGGACGAAAGGGAAAGGTTAGGTCGTAATGACACGAGAAAATAAATGGTTCAATTCAACAATACCCGCACTGTCAACAAGATGGCGCACATTACTGCTATCGGATACCGGTAGTGTGGTACCAATACTTTCAGCGCACATTACTGCTATCGGATACCGGTAGTGTGGTACCAATACTTTCAGCGCACATTACTGCTATCGGATACCGGTAGTGTGGTACCAATACTTTCAGCGCACATTACTGCTATCGGATACCGGTAGTGTGGTACCAATACTTTCAGCGCACATTACTGCTATCAGATACCGGTAGTGTGGTACCAATACTTTCAGCGCACATTACTGCTATCGGATACCGGTAGTGTGGTACCAATACTTTCACTTTATCTGCTTTCTGCCTTCCTTAGTAGTTCGCTCCTACGATTACCGCACTGCAGTACCGGTATTGTTGCGTACTGGTTCGCCAACTGCTTGCAGTCTAGAGGCTGTTGTCTTGTATTGTAACAGTAGCACAGACCAGCCAGGGTTGAGTGCAATCTTCGCCCGCGTACAACCTTCGCCCGCGTCCAATCTTCGTCCGCGTACAACCTTCGCCCGGGGAAAACCTTCGCCCGCAAGGCAATCTTCGCCCACGAGCAACCTTCGCCCATTAAGATTTCTGTTAGTAACCATTTTAGTAACAAATTGAGGGAGCAGGTTACAGAGACGGCTTTTTCTAACCAAAACAATAAACGATGGTGTTACTAATTGAGGGAAAGGAGCAGGTTACAGAGACGGCTATTCTAACCAAAACAATAATTGTTTATTGGGCGAAGGTTGCCTGCGGGCGAAGGTTTCCGCCGGGCGATAGTTGCTCATTTTGAGGGCGAAAATTGCTCCGGGCGAAGGTTGGACGCGGGCGAAGATTTCTCGCGGGCGAAGTTTACTGCGTACCCCAGTCAGTACTGTACTGTATAGCCAATAGCGGTACCTTCATACTTAAGAAAATGTCATCGACATTATCGCCACCGCCAGCACTGCACTATTAAAACCAGTTGTTTTTCGATGATTTGTCTGGCTGGGGCTATTTTGACGTTGATGATAGCGACGAGTCTCTTGCAATATGTAAACTTTGTAGCAATTCAGAGTCCCACCGGTTCGTTAGTCGGAGAAATAACACTAAAGGGCTGTATAAATAGTACAGTGACAGTCAGCCAGATAAAGGTTTTATACAGCCACATAAATACAGTAGATAGATGTATACATTACTGCATTATGTAAAAACAATAACAATACACCTAATAAAGTGCTAATGGAAAAATAAAACGAAGAAATAATACTCTAGCTGTAGTTTTTTTATACTCTCTGAGTTAAATCGGATTTACTAGTTTATAAATTGCCTGTCGAATATATAAACTGGTGCACAGTAATTCACGGTGGTAAGCTTAATCTCAATTTATAACAATACCTATAGCCTAGACTAGACCTGATGTTAGGACAATTGCGACCTGACCTGGACAATTGCGACCCGGACATTTGCGACCCGGACAATTGCGACCCGCACAATTGTGACCCATGATTTTGGGAAAAATTGATGGGTCGCAATTGACCGGGTCGACATTATATTGTACATATCATAATTGTATATACATATCATAATAATTATTGTAAATATCATAAAAATTGAAATAGTGTGATTTATGGGTACGCAACAAACTTCGCCCGCGTCCACTCTTCGCCCGGACCAATCTTCGCCCTCAAAATGTGTGTTAAGAACAATATTTATTGTTTTGGTTAGAAAAAGCCGTCTCTGTAACATGTCCCTTTCCCCCAATCGGGCGAAGGTTGGACGCTGGCGAAGATTTAACCCAACTGATTTACTGTATGTTTGTCTTCAAAATTAAACCCTAGAGAAATGTGTAGAGATAACGACTAAAAACTGTATATTAAGGGTTAGGTAACCTTTAAATTATCATCAAATAATTATAATCTTCTGTTGACATCACAGCCCGGTGTCAGCTGTTCCAATCTTTAATTAACACATGCGAACACCGGGATATGTTCCATTCTTTTTATCAACAATATCAGAATCAAAAGTAATTATTAGTGACCAAAACGTCTGTTGATTATACGAACAAGAACAACGTCGAACAACTATTTATGTGGTATAAAAAATAAAGTAGACTATCTGTCGAGCTACAGTATATTATTTAGCGAGCGTGGCGAAACGAACAAGAAAGCAAGACAAAAGCTACTTTTCGCCACCACTTATTTATATCATTTATAAATCGTCATCCATATCGCATATCGTCATCAATCAGTCCATGGAAGCTTCTTCCAATGTAAATGTAGCTATAAACCGAAATAGTAAACTACATAATTTATGCCCTATTATAATATTATTAATGTTTGTTAACGAGGCTGACAAAAAATTACCTTCAACACATAAAATTTATTTTATTCCAAAATGATTACATTTATCAGTTGTTCAGTAACTTAGCACATTATACAGTAGCTTTAGGCTTACTGTAGACCTTACGTATACCTTACAGTTTTAAACGAATAACTTTACAAAGGAACTGCACAGGAAACTTAATAGCTAACACCAACTAGCAGGCTACACCGGTACAGACAACTGTAACGTTTTGATGTCACTTTTGACTGTGTGGATAAAATTGTTTAATATAAAATATCAACAACTTCCTTGTTCTTTTTACCTGGTACACATCATATACCTATTACAAAATGTGTAATTCAAATTTTGTTACAACAAATGTTTCATATGCTATTTACATCAGCAATGTTTCATTATGTTACAATTTTGGAATAAAACGACAAACATACACGTTCGTGGCGCTTTCGCGCAGCACTAGACTGCATACGCACCAATTTCATCTGTGATTGACCGACTTATTTCAGTTTTTATAAAAAGTCTGCGGTACTACCGCTACTGACTGGCAGACTGTCTCATTTTTGACCAAACTTCAGATTCATTCCAAACTTTTGACGGACTGCATACGTACCAAGTTAGGATTAATTTCATCAATGATTGACCGACTTATTTCGGTTATTATCAAAAGCCTGAAACTATCGGTAACGACTGACAGACTGTCTCACTTTTGACAAAACTTCAGATTCTTTCTAAACTTTTGACGGACTGCATACGTAACAAGTTTGGATTAATTTCAGTAATGATTGTTGGCTTTTAATGATTGTTGGGAATTAATTTAAAAACGTGCAAAATATTTATTGCCAGGCTAGGATTCGAACCTACCCAGGAAAATCACATTGAATTCGTCCAACACTGCTCGAGGTATAGAATCATTATATTATAACTTTCGTCGCGCACAGCTTTGCAAAGTCGGCAATGACGTCCAGGTGGGATCGAACTGGTGACCTCCAGGTTGGAAGTCTGTCGCTCTAACCATTCCGTTAGCGGCTCATGTAAAAGGTTGACCCATTTGAGCCTACATGAACCATATGACTGAACAGTACGCTAAGGCTCGCCGACTACGTGTCTCGCCCCAAGCAAAGAAAAAGTCTTATCAAATAAACACGCGCTTCTTTACACACATACATCTAAAACATATAATATTTAAAATATGGAAACAAAATATTTTAAATTCTACGCGGCTCTCTATATAAAAATTATTTTCTCAGAGGTTTCCGTAAAAAAATGGAAAGCCTTTCTGGTACTGGCTCTATTAATTAAAGCCCCTATTGGTGGGCAACCATTGGAGGCACATCGTGAACAAATGTATACACCATAGATATTTACATACCGTACTTAAACTTCGTTATTAGTTTGCATAGTGCAATATAACCCCACCACAAAGAAACCTACTGTAAACAAACATAGTACGTACTTATAGAGTGAGTTAGAGCTACAGTATGTAGATATGATATCACCCTAGTGCTACTGTAGTAGTATAAACGCGCAGTAACACTGTAAATGGTATAACAGTGTATTTGCTCGTAAGCAACACTACCGGTGGTACTCAATAAATCGATAAATCATTATTCCCAACATACCAGCAGTCCCGCACTGTGACCTTTTATGTCAATTTAAGAGTTTACCAACAACTGATCATAAAATATTATCGATGATTAAATGACACAAGACTTAACTAGTAAACATAAACAATAATTAAATATGTAACTAACATTAATTGAAAATCTAGCAAACAATAAAAAATGACGAGTATAGAGTATTTAATATTAAAGTATTTATAGCATTCAAAAACATTATCAAGGTAAACAGTACTCCTTTAATACACTACTACAGTATATCACGTCAGAGGCGTAGCGAGCCCTTCTGGCGCCCAGGGGAATGAAGTTGAGATACCCCCCCCCCCCCCCCCCCCCCCCTTCAATAATTTTAACTTTTCATTTATGGCGGTTTTTTTTTAATATTATATAGCAGAATATAAAATTACAAAAAAACATCTATAAAACAGTTTACTAAAAGTATATAACTATATCAAATCTACAATATTATACACAAGTTTGATATAGTGAAATTCTAATAATGTATATTGAATGGCGAGCGAAGTGAGCAGAGAAAATTTTTACATTTTTCGCTTATGACACATGTCCTGTATGTACTGTGTCACAATCCCTGAATTTTCACTAATTTCTCTTATTTTTACAAGAATTCCCTGACATTTGCCTGGCATTTCAGCGCCCCCAGTTGAGTGCGCCCGGGGGAACATCCCCCCCCCCTCGCTACGCCTCTGTATCACGTTGCTAGGATACACTCATGACTTTGACTTTGACAAGAACACTGACTATAACTGCTCCACGGATACAGTAAAAAACTACAGAAAAACACATAATATAAATTTGATTTGATTTCACTCTTGAAATCACTCTTGGTTTGAATTGACTGTTGTTTATTGCTTTGGTTAGGATAAGGATAACTTATTAATGTAACCTGCTCCTTACCTGCTGCTTCCAATTTTTAATTAATATTGTTAATTAGTCGAGAAGAGGCATGAATTAACCAACATAGGGATAGGATTTGCCTCACCGTCAATAGTACTCTCTCTCTCTCTCGCCTTCACACCTCACCAATATAATAATTTAAATAGATATTAAAATAGGAATAACAATAAAGTATACTTTGGGTAAATAAGAAATTACAACTGAATGAACTAAGTCCTTAATTACTTAATGAAATGTTAACTAGTACCAGTGTTAGTATTTATAGTTATTTACCGGTTCGCGCACTGCCGGATTAACGTAATAGGCCGAATAATATGTATTACTAATAGGCATTACTATAGTACTGCAGTATTGATTAACATTAAATGATAATAATAGTGGAAAAATGACTTCAACCAGTCAGCCTCACTACCGGCAGCCGGTAACCAGACAACGACACTCAGAAACTAAATTCCCGCAGTACTGTACTACTGCACTATGAGGCCTGCCTGTTCAACTCCGAAGTCAGTATGTAAGGAAATGAAGTTTTACCTAAATTTGTTTACTTTAGTGAACTTATTAAATAATAAATGATTTGAAATTCCCTCCTATTTGTAAATAATTTTGTAAACATTCCAGCTATTATTTAACCAATGAAATCATCAAATGGCTTAATGCGGAAGTTGCAGTTGTTGTAGACGTTGCTCGTGGCGGCGGCAATTTTAAATTTCTCCACCTTCCTGCCTACCATATGGCTGACTGTTCTACAAGGTGTATAAATAACACGTTCGTGGGGCCTTCGCGCAGCACGAGGCCCAGTTATTAGATACAAATTAAAATTGAGCGACTGTATCACAAAATCAGGTTTTGAGAAATTTACCCACACCACCAATCAATCAAAGAAAGGCGGACAGAACGTGTTCACCCCTTTTAATCCCCCCCCCCACCACCCTTCCCAACCACCAATACATAACCGGGACATCTACCACCCACGGAAGGGTAGCACGAACTTATTTCCAATCGCACGTTAAATATGCAAAGCCAGGTGGTTTATAGGAATATAATAAACGCAGTACTCGTTTTCATTATAAGCCTCTTTGCGTTCGTCCTGTTTTGTATTTAAATATATTTCTTAAACGCAGGCTAGGACGATCTTTATAATAATAATAACTAGGGATGCGATCAATATGTGAAGCCAGGTGGTTTATATAACAATTTAGTCAACGCAGTACTCGTCTTCATTATATGCCTCGTTGCGCTCGTCGCTTGTCCTGTTTTGTCATAAAATATTTTTCCTAAACGCAGACTGACGATCTTTATACAGTTATAACTATGCGAAGTTTCGAAACTGTGCGAGTAACTGTTGATACATCTATGTGGAGATGTGTGATATGTGGAGATGTGTGATACAACGCCAACGCATCTTATGCCGATGTAGTAATATGGGTATTGAAATAATATTAAATCAATGTACACTCTTAAAGCTGCAGCGAAAAAATGTAGCTAATTTCCTAGGTTACATATAAAATAATAATATTATTTTTAAGAACATTAATTTTACTACTTTGCAAAAATTCAATTAAAAAATAACCAGACATATACATTGTGGAATAAACTATTTCAGAAGCCTACACAACAGCCATGCCATGGATTGTATTTATGTTATTATATCTGTCATTTACCTGAGAGCAATACAACACTTATAGTAGAGTCAATACAGGAAGGATGTTGGGATGTTGGATTTCAAGAATGATGTCTGGGCTGGAATAGCAATACTGGTTGCCTATTACAGTACAATTCCTCTCTGGTTAGTCTACAGCCACAACTCCAAGCCAGCTAGCTCCACACCAGCAGAGACTTGACCAATAATCATTCCCAGCAAATAGCTGCCTTACACACACATCCTTCCATCGTACCAGCATGTTAGCCAATAAATGAGCAGTATTTAATGAGAATCAATTTTTTATGACGTTTTAATTACTTTAGATCAATTAAAGACACAATTAATAAAGCAAATCACTTGAACTAATTAAAAACTATAATAGAATGGCGTATGTGGATTACATCTGTATAATTTTTAAGTATAATTATTTAAATCTTATACTGTAAAACAATTAATTTCCTTTAAAAGGCAGGTTGAAAATGGTGTTTTTACCGTAATCAACTTAATTAACTAATTAACTGCTATTATCTTAGCTTCTCGAAGGCCACACGGAAATTCTACTTGGAAAATTTCTAAACTTTTGCCAAACAACATGTGTACCAAGTTTGGATAGATTTCATCAAAGATTGGCTGAGTTATTAACGTTTAAAATTGGACGCGACAGAACGACAGAACGACAGGTTGATTAATGGTACCACTACGCTAAGGCTCACTCACTTCGTGGCTCGCCCCACAGGTCATGCAGCGAGCGGATTGCTGAAATTAGCGTGGGCCGATTTTTTCCCAATTTATGGCACTTTTTTCATAATATTTCCTTAGAAACATCTTATATGCTACTTTGGTTAGGTGGATATGATGATTATGATTCATAGCAATGTAATAAAATGTCTTTCTGGAATTTTTATCTTGTAGTTGCCAAGGTAAACCGGGTGCAAATTTCAAACTTTGCCGCTTGTATTTCAAGGCGGCAATGGATTCTCTCCTTGAGATTTGGTATATGAGTGAAGGGAATAAAAGTCTATCAAAATATTTTACATTTAAATTTGTTTCAATCCCGTTTCCATGGTGACGGGAATTACGATAATTTCCCATTATGACCGCCAGATTGAAATTGGGCTACTATTTACTACTTATATAATTTTCAACAAACATGCCTGGTGATTGTCCTTTATTTCTAATAATTGCTAACCGAAGTTTAATATTCTAGAATGTCACAATCATGGTATCACAGGTCTTGCTCTCTGATTGGACGGTTTAGTTTATTGGCAAATATTGACTTTTAGAAATATGATTCACAATTGACGAATTATAAAATAAAATGTTGGCAATTTTAACTTATTATTTACACTGACAAACCGAATAAAAATGGTGTTTTATAGAATTGGTAGACAATTTTTCATACTTTTCATTATACTTATTTCCATGGCAACGGGAATTTAAACAAATTCAAATGTAAAATATTTTGATAGTGTTTTATTCCCTTTACTCACCTACGAAATCTCAAGGAAAGAATCCCTTGCCGCCTTGAAATACAAGCGGCAAAGTTTGAAATTTGCACCCGGTTTACCTTGGCAACTACAAGATAAAAATTCCAGAAAGACATTTTATTACATTGCTAAGAATCATAGTCATCATATCCACCTAACCAAAGTAGCACATAAAGAAGTTTCTAAGGAAATATTATGAAAAAAGTGCCATAAATTGGGAAAAAATCGGCCCACGCTAATTTCAGCAATCCTCTCGCTGCATGACCTGTTATTTAGTACACCTTGCTGTTATGCTGTTCTAGTACTACTGGTGATGAATGGGTACACTGGTAAGAACTACGCAACCATCAAGACCAGAAAGACAATGAGGCATTACCGGTATCCTGCTTTATTTTTCATGATCCACAGACTGTCAGCTCCAATAATTGTTGCTAGGTATATTTTATAATTTATATCATTGAACAGAAATCATGTCTGAATCTACCGGCTGCACTATCCAACCACTAGACAGACAGAGTGTACACAGAATATGTTCCGGTCAGGTTATCGTAAACATCGCCTCCGCTGTTAAAGAACTATTGGAGAACAGTCTGGACGCGAACGCCACAAATATCGATATTCGGTTTAAAAACTACGGACTCCAACTGATAGAAGTCGTGGATAACGGACGCGGAATAAACAAAGAAGATTTTGCCTCGGTTGCGGTCAAGCACGCGACTTCCAAACTGAAAGTATTTACTGACCTCCAGGATATGTCTAGCTACGGATTCCGTGGCGAGGCAATAAGTTCGTTGTGCGCCGTCGGAGAGGTTACGATAACAACGAGAACGAGTGTCGATCTCTTCGGATGTAGATTAGCGTACAATCGTTGTGGAGAACTCACGGAAACTACGAACACAGCACGAAATATCGGGACCACGGTCACCGTGAAGTCGTTGTTCGCTTCCTTACCGGTCAGACTAAAGGAATTCACTAAGTCTATAAAAAGGGAATTCGGTAAGACGGTTAATATAATACAGGCGTATGCGTTGGTGAACCGCGGTCTGCGCATTTCGTGCTCCAATACAACCACCACCGGCGTAAAGTCCAACGTTACTTCGTGTCAAGGAGGTTCCAGTATCAAGGAAGCGATTATTTCTATATTCGGAGTGAACCAGGTAAAGAATTTATTGGAAATCAAACAGGTTGTCCCCAGTCTAGAAGTTCTCAACGAGTTCGGTTTGTACGAAGTTGTAGAGGATTGCAACTTCTCTGTAACCGGTTGGATATCGTCTTCTGTTCACGGGTGCGGGCGGTCCACACCTGATAGACAGTTCGTGTTTATTAACAAACGGCCCTGCGACAACGCGAAATTGTGTCGGTTGGTGAACGAGGTTTACCGTTCCTTCAACCGACACCAGTCGCCGTTCGTTATCCTCAACATCGAGGCCACCGCGGGTTCGGTTGACGTGAACGTGACTCCCGATAAACGTCAGGTATTTATAGGAGAAGAGAAGCGGATTCTTGCGACTCTGAAGTTCTCTCTGCGATCCATGTTCGATGCTGAGTTGAATAAGTATGAGAATCACGCACTGATACCATCGCAGTCGCTGGATAAACTCAGTCAACTAAACGATTGCGAAGTAATTGAGGCCAGGAGAGATGATAGTTTGAATATTAACTTAGTTGTCGGCAAATCTAATAATAATGTTGAAGAAATATCTGAAAGTAACGAAACATCGAATTCAGTTGAAAGCTTTACATCTGTATCCACCCCAACGCAACCCAATCACTTATCTCGTCCCGTTTCGTACGATTCATCCAAGCAATGGTCTATGATCCCATTTCTTACATCCACCTCGGATTATTCTACTCCCGGCATTGAGGACTTACCTAACTCAACGTTACAGAGTTCCCACCCGATACCTTCGGCCACTGGCAGTCACCCTCCGACATCACCTCCCGTCCCACAGTGCGAATCCCCACCCGTAACTCCCAGCTCACACCCAGACAACCAAACATTTAACTTCGACGTCGCAACACCACCCAGTGTAGGGGCAGACGTTACTCACATCCCCAACTGTAACGCGACTTCAGTTAGTTACATTGACACCCACGTAACATTGGATGGTACCAGTGAGGACACACTAGTACATATACTGAGGGGAGAATCTACTGATGTTCCTATAACTGCGGAAAATTCCACAATAAACATTGATAAGGGTACTAACGCGTCTTGTGTTGAAGTGGAAGGTACTAGTAGTAATAATGGGTACACAGATGTTACCTGTGAGTTTAATCCTCCGGACAGAGTTGTAGTTCCTTCAGAAGACAAAGAAATCTACGTAGTGGGTCCCGATTTAGTCGATAAACCAACCAGCTACTCATCCGTCTCAACGTTCGGTACCAGCCGCGGCGCCGGCGACTATTCCCCCCGTATTAACCCGCACACACCCACCGACACACCTCCTCCTCGAAAACGCGTTAGGTTAAACGAAACACCCGACCTACAGGTCGCAAACAGACATTCACAGACGGTAGAATTCTCCTTCGCTAAAATGTCGAATAATTTCGCAAGATGTAATTTATCCTCGAGTAGCGAAGTTTCCGTTAGCGAGAGCCGCCGTTTCCTCGCAAAGATAAATCCTACCGACAATCGACAAGCTGAGAGCGAGTTGTCGGCGTCGGTTATGAAGGATTCCTTTAGGGAGATGTCGGTTGTCGGACAGTTCAACCTCGGATTCATTGTCGCGCGACTCAATAACGATCTATTTATCGTGGATCAACACGCCAGCGACGAAAAATACAATTACGAGTTTTTACAAAGAGAAACAAACATCGAGAGTCAGAAGCTCCTGACGCCGAAAGGTCTCGAACTGACCCCAGCCAATGAGATGGTCGTCAGGGACAACCTGGATGTATTCCATAACAACGGATTCTACTTCCATATTGATGATTCCGGGTTGACAAGTCACGATCGGATCCGGCTGACCGCGGTCCCGGAATCCGGGAATTGGAGTTTCGGTTCCGAGGAGGTCAATGAACTCGTATTTATGCTGTCCGGGACACCATCGGACGCAATGTCCGGGACATTAAGGCCGTCCCGGGTGTCCCAGATGTTGGCTTCTCGCGCCTGTCGCAGGTCCGTTATGATTGGGTCGGCGCTTTCCGCTACCGAAATGTCCCGTATTGTCCGACACATGTCCGACATGGACTGCCCCTGGAATTGTCCCCATGGACGTCCCACAATGCGACATTTATTCTCACTCGACTTACGCCAGCAGTGTAAATTGCCCTTTTGATTATCTATACTGAATCGCGCAATAGAACTTATGCAATTCAATACCAATTACAATTTTCATTAATATAGATAATGTCATCTTGTATCATCTTACATTCTATAGGTTATCGTTCATTCATTTATGTAGTTTTTCAATATAATACTAATTTTTAGGGGAACATCATACACTTCCCGCTCATTCTTGGGTATAAAATTATACAGAAATAACATAAGTTATACAGAATTATTTATCGTTTCACATTTGCGTCCGTGAAAATCCCATATTTATTAAATCTCAGCGTCAGCATCCGTTACAAAATAGCGACTGATTCAACCCCGGATCGATCCCGTTTTACCTCCAGATATAAATTTATAATTCATCTTAGGGGTTTAACCCTATGTTATGTTTGACAATATCTATACATTGTTTGGAGTATGGGTTACTGTTTTTACATAATGTATAAATAAATCATTCTATCTAGCATGTGAAGTATACCAGGTTTTCCCCTCGGTCGAAATTTTATTGAAATATTAATCTCTTATTTCTATCTCATATTCTATACAGATACTATACTAATACGTTTATTGTTTTTTTAGTTTTTTTAGTTTATTGTTTTTTTTAGTGAAACCTGGTATTCTTCACATAGCCCCTGGGTAAACTGCGAAGTGAAATATAACTGGAATACATTACATGGGCCAATTTCTATCCCCCCCCCCCCCCCTCCCGTGCTTGCTTGGTCTACGGATGTGGAGGTCTTTATGTTTGGAGCGTTACAGACTGGAATACAACATCGTCTCCAACAATAAACTTCCCTCAGCTTAGCAATCATACTTATATAGACGCTTTTATTGTAAAAACAATCAAAATGTTGTAGAAACACGAATATATAAAAAACGGACCATGACCTAAACTAGATACGACCCGCCAAGCCGCTGCAAAGTTTAGTTAGATTCCCTGAAACAATAGGTCTAGCGCGTCGAATGTACCTAAAATTATGTCCTCTTTCAGATGAGGCAAATAAAAATTAAATAGCTCCAGTAGTTTCCGATTTTAAGGGAAGTTCCTGGCATCCATGTCAGCACATTTCAGAATAGGAAAAAAAATTACTTAAAAAAACGCTTCCATTTAAAAAAGTTATACTGTATAACCAACCATATTGTTGTGATTTTTGATGTGTTGAATTATTATTAATTATTGCTAATAATTTTTTTTGTGTCTATTAAATGGATTGTTAATAATGAATTCAACACTATATACACTATATACACTATATACACTATATATATACACATTATAGGAAGTTTATACCAACCTTTGAAGAGTGGTTTATTTGGAGTAATTTTTTTCAATTCCAAAAGGTGCTGACATGGGTGTCACAAACTCCCCATATCTTTAAAACTACGGGGGTTATTTAATTTTTATTTGTCTCACCTGAAAGAGGACACATTTATAGTTAAGGCCAAGTACTTTCGACTCGCTAGACCTTTTGCTTCAGGGATTCTAACTAAGATAAATAACTGGCCCGGCCCACTAAATTTAGGGGCTTTGCAGCAGCTTGGCGTATCTATCTATCTATTAGAAGCAAGAGCAAGGACTACTCTAGGGGTCAAAGTAAAACGCGGATCCGGATTCTACATTTAACATGGTCCCTACGGAAGTCGATTTTTTTTACATTTTTATAACACCCAAAAATACCACTATAACCTGTTCTATTGTAATGTAGTTTATTGTTTTGGTTAAAATAACGTGCCACTGTAACCTGCTCCTTTCCCTTAATTGATAATTTTGGAATCCGGATCCGCGTTTTACACCCACCCCCTACTCTAGTACTCTAGTAGAGTAGTCCTTGATTAGAAGGTTTGATTAGAAGGTATCTATTAGTAGGTTATGAACGAGTGGATACGGTACATTTCCCTGGGAACTCAAATCTGCCCCATTGTTCTATATACGCAGTTCTCGTGAAACAGTGGTCACAATGTCAGGTCTAACTTCATAAGGTCCAAAGATCCTATGAAGTGGGGGTGAGTTAACGTGATGGTGAAGGTTATATACCTTTGTGATTCAGAATCCCATCCCTATTAAATTCCTGAGTTTGTAATCCCAACCAATGGTTGTGTATCTACCAATTATTTAAAGTTAAGTCTGTGGCTCTATCGTTTGTGTGTTATGGCACTGTGAACCACCAGGCTTGAGACATTCGAACTTCTCGGAATATAATACGTGTATTCCGGCACTAATTGGCTACCCGTAGGCACATTTCTGCTTAAAACACGCGGCTTTACGAAGTCATATTTTAATTGTGATGTTCTTGGTCTGGTGGAAAGTCTGTTACACTCAGTCAATACATCAGTTCAATTTTATTAAATAGTTATATTACTCAAAATGATTCGTAACGATTTATTATTTTTGATCCTATAATTATATTAATTATTTACTACATAATAATTGGAAAGTTGAGTTAGGGGGGGGGGGGGGGGGGGGCTGGAGGATCCTATCTCGGCGAATTAATAGGCCCATGTGAAGAATACCATGTTTTCTGCCGTTATATTTCACTTTGCAGTTTACCCCATGTGAAGAATACCAGGTTTTCACCAAAAACACAGGTTACAGAAGGGCTGAATCTAACCAAAACAATAAACGAATTAGTATATGTACAGGTTATAAGACAGAAATAAACGTTATAAAACACTTAATAAAGGTAAATTAAAAAAATAAAAAATCTTCATATATAAAAATCCAATAAAAAGTCGACCGAAAAGTGAAATCCTGGTATTCTTCACATGGGGGAATTAATATCTCGTCTCAATGTTAAATTATCAATTAAGGGAGTGCAAGTTACAGTGGTACGTTATTTTAACCAAAACAATAAACGAAAGTCAATAGAGTTAATAAACTTTACATATCTATTGATGCGTTTATTTGTTGGTTAAAGTCCTGCTATCAAACACTTATTGGGATTACAATGTAATAGAGACGGAAAATATAATCTGATCCTGAGCAAGAAGTTGATTATTGCTACTTGGAGTACCGAGTACGTGGAATTATATTCCACACCTTGGCTTACTGCACCCACACCTGTGTGTAGTGTTAACTATGGGGGCCGCCCCCAATAAGTTCAATGACTTACTTCACTAACAACAACCATGTAGCATTATCTAACTCAAAATAATTGCAAACCACTTTACCCGTTGTGTGATTGGCCCATTTTTTTGTTATTGGGTGTCACTCAGTGTATTCCTCCAAGACGTGTAGGCCTATTACGTCCTAATCTACTTTACATTAGATAACATTAGGGCACACTCTATTGGTAGCCAACCAACGTGTGTCTTATATTTGTTTTTTTTCATCCTATTTACATTGTTAATATTTGTTCGCCGTTATTAACCAGATAGGACAGTTACACGAGGGGCCGCAGTTGATAATATTTTTCACTTTACATTTAATGGTAAGTTTGTTTGTTTAACTAGTCTATAGTAAAATCGAAATTACATTAGATAGTTAAGTTGATATTTGTTATTATATTTATCTAATAAATTTATTATTGTTTTCTGGATTGGTTGATTAACCCATCATATTGTTTTACGGTGTTATACAGTAACATTGCTACATATTGCCATCTTATTGGATGAAATATAAATACATATATTGTGCAAGAGGCTGGAGCCCGGAAGTAAGTTATTAAATAGTTTATAGTTTGCTGGTTTGTATCTAATTACATAAAGTTTTGTTACGTTGTGGTTGTGTTACGGTTTCTTTCGACCTTAAAATAATCGCATCAACGCGATACACATTATTGCAGCGCTACCTTTTAGTGAGAATGATCTGTTTGCGCTTGAGCTCGTTGTTGTTGTTATTGGTTCTCTATTAAGTATTTTTCTCATGTTTTTCTCGCTGTTACAAAAATCAGTGTTGCAACAGTAATACGAACACTCGCTGTCCTCGCCCGCTATTCCTAGACCGGTGCCCTGACTATTTACCTTGAATCCGTAGTCAGTACATTTACCAGGCGCTGGTTCGCTCTCAGTTGGGGCTTTGCATTTCCAATATAGATTGTCAGCTCCCCTTCTTATGTGATTTTCTTTGTGTGCGTAGATCCAAAAGCAGTACTCGTCATTGTAATCATTAGGACTTCCGTTAAAATTCGCGTTAATTTTTAATCCGTCAGATGATGATGATTTAATTTCGTCGGACTTCATTTGCGAAAAGCAATCTTCATAGTCACTGCCGGTGCATTTCTGGTACCAATTGGGGTTTTCCCTATCAGGGTTAGCGACATTACCAGTATCATAGCACAATATCCCATTTGCTATCGATGTTCCTAAACTAATCATCAGCAGTAGCAGTAACATTTTTTGAAACGTATTGATACACCACATGATGTAGCTGGTGGTACCGATTGACACACGCCAGTGCCGCTTTTTGCCTTTTTTTAAATTAATTAATGTTCTATAGATAAAGTTTAAATGTATTTAAATAATCTAGAACAAATACTTTTTAGAAAAATAAAATATTTTTAGGGCCTAAATCGCATATTATAACCAAACCCGTTTGTATATCTAAATTTAAAAAAATCGTAATTGTGAACAATCCCAGAGTGCCCGGGAAAGCCAAACCCACCTCAAATTTTTTTTACTAGCTAGGTTTTGCTATTCAATTTCCTTGACATCAAATAAAAAAATACTAACAAAAAATATCATTTGTAAGCTTTTTTTAAAATTTGTTCTAGAACAAAAAATATTAGTTCTAGAACATTTTATTATTTTTTTCAAATGCATCTCATGTTCTAGAACATTTCATAAAAAGAAATAGCAAAAACTAGCTAGTAAAAAAAATTGAGGGGGGGGTGTACCTATAACACACTAGTACCCCCGTGCCAACATTTTAATTTTGCTCTAAAATGTGTATAGTTTACTAGCTACTACTTTTTAATGTTGTAATGTTATTTTTAATTATTTTTTGTTTTTTTAACACTTTTTTGTATAATTAACATATATATCTAGTAATTTTATGTACTCAAATAATAATTTATAATTATAGGTAGTAAAAATAGATATCGATAGACGTCGACGATCGACTATTGATGCCATTATGGTGTAGGCCTACGTATTCAATACCAGCCCTAGCTAACATTAAAAAAAATGTTCTAGAATGTTACCGTTATGGTTAGTTGTTCTGTATTCCAAAACAATAATTTTGATAATTTTTTAAAAGAACAAATATTCTATAATTTTTTTTATCGAAAATTGTTAATAAAAATGTTCTAGAACATTTGGTATATGTTCTAGAACATTCAATAAATGTTCTAGAACTCTTATAAATAGAAAAAACCATGCAAAATAGCATAAAAAATAATAAATTGAACAATTTTTATAATAATTTTTTTTTCGAAAATTCATAATTAAAATGTTCTAGAACTTTTTTCAAAGTTCTAGAACATTTATCAAGAAAAAAAAAGCATGAAAATTTGTTGAAAAAAAGCAACGAAAATGTTGGCACGGGTGGAACTGTTCCCGAAATAAAAAATATCATGTTCTAAAACATATAGATAGTTTTTTAATTTTAAAATAGCTAGTAAATAAAAAAAAATATTTTTAAATAAATTTCTAAATACATTTAAATTATTATTGATTATAGAGTTTTTGTATACCGATGTAATAGTCTGGTTCCATTTTGCCGAAATAGTGATGGCGAAGGCAAATTGGGTAATGGCTGACATCCAACGGTTTTAAGCTAAATCGACTGTGCTGATTCCGAATCCGTCTGATGCCAAGCTCAATTGTGAATTTTTGGGTTACGTTTCACCATGGCAACACGAGGGTCATTTGCGAAACACCATCTTCTAATGACCCTATAGAATTCTAACCATGAGCTATCCCCCCTAAACCGGCATCGGAGAATCCGTTGAGGCAGATTTTAGTATCCAGTTACTATGGCAACTGTTCTAAATGCGTCTTCAAATGTCGTTTTTACTGAAAATTTCGGTGAATTTTTGCAAGTATCAATAGTTTTCTAAACCATTGCCAAATATATGTTCCACTTGTGGTAAAATTTGATACATTCCAAATATATTGTCAATAAGACCCTCTATATTTTTAATTGTGACGCCATAAAAATGGATTCGCAGTTGCCATGTAACCATGGAAACTAGCAAAAAAGACCTGTAATGTTTCATCACTTTAAATATAGTTACTATCAGTTTACAAAGAAATCCATTTAGGGTCAATTACCTTACATGTTCATAACCTAAGACAATTATTTACCGACGCATGTAGTATGTGGAATATCCGTCAAAAACATGTCATA
Organism: Nemertoderma westbladi; assembly: GCA_032718475.1. Taxonomy (NCBI): domain Eukaryota; kingdom Metazoa; phylum Xenacoelomorpha; order Nemertodermatida; family Nemertodermatidae; genus Nemertoderma; species Nemertoderma westbladi. Next base: position 6,935 of record JAUCBJ010006287.1, on the reverse strand, counting down.
TATTGTATTTCATATGCATATCAATATGTTATATAGACAACATTCATGATCACAAGCGAATTCATTATTCTAATGTTACCATAGCAACGGGTATATTTTATTATTTATGCAGTTCCAGTATCGTTTTGGTATTTTATTCGCCTTAGAGATTAAGAATTTAAGGATTTTTTATTATTAAAAGTGTATGGGGTCTTCTATTATTTTTTTTATTTTATTTAACAATGCAATGATTTATTGCCATAGCAACGGGAGTTTTCTTCCTAATACGAGAATGCCTGTTGTGTTTCTCTAAATTTGGTAAATAATGCTATTCATTATTTTAAACATTGCAAAAATATAATTGAATTGACTTCATTATTCTTAGCAACGAAAGTTTACCTTAGCAACGGGGTGTTTTTCATAAGAACATTGGGTTTTTCACAGTATTAACATTTGCATTTGCGTTTTTTTTCTTCATAAAACTGCGAATTTTATATAAGAGTACCGGTGGTAGTAAGATATCCGTAGCAATGGCATGTTTTGCATAACATTGATAATTTTATCATAGCAACGGCTACTTTAGCTTAGCAACGACGTGTTTTCATTGTAAACAGCGGTCTTTCCACAACAACATGTTATTACAGTACATAAAAGGTGAGTTTTACATATAAGAGGCGAGCTTGGCGAGGCGAAGTGGAGAGTTTTCTATAGCAAAATTCTTAGTGCATAGTAACGGTAAATTTATCGCAGATACGGCATATTAATGCAACAGCTGGATTTTCGCAATTTTTTTATACAGTTTATGCTATGTTTAATAATGATGTTTTCGGCAAAAACGGGGCATGCTTTAAATGCTGCAGCCTACCCCAACCCTGGTGTTCATCCTTAACTGGTCGCTGAATGGGAACCAAGGCAACTTGGGAAACAGAGTGGAAGGGTATACTGTGGAAGATCACCCACGGTGGTGAATATCCTTTAGGAAACAGATTGGGGGAGGGTTTACTGTGGAAGATTACCCATGGTGGTGAACAGGCATTCCTTTAGGAAACATAATGGAAGGGTTTACTGTGGAAGATCATCCATGGTGGTGAACAGGCATTCCTTTAGGAAACAGAGTGGAAGGGTTTACTGTGGAAGATCACCCATGGTAGTGAACAGTCATTCCTTTAGGAAACAGAATGGAAGGGTTTACTGTGGAAGATCATCCATGGTGGTGAACAGGCATTCCTTTAGGAAACAGAGTGGAAGGGTTTACTGTGGAAGATCACCCATGGTAGTGAACAGTCATTCCTTTAGGAAACAGAATGGAAGGGTTTACTGTGGAAGATCACCCATGGTGGTGAACAGTCATTCCTTTAGGAAACAGAGTCGAAGGATTTACTGTGGAAGTTCACCCATGGTAGTTAACAGTCATTCCTTTAGGAAACAGATTCGAAGGATTTACTGTGGAAGTTCACCCATGGTAGTGAACAGGCATTCCTTTAAGAAACAGAATGGAATGGTTTACTGTGGAAGATCACCCATATGGTGGTGAAGAGTCATTCCTTTAGGAAACAGAGTCGAAGTATTTACTGTGGGAGTTCACCCATGGTAGTGAACAGTCATTCCTTTAGGAAACAGAGTGGAAGGGTTTACTGTGGAAGTTCACCCATGGTGGTGAACAGTCATTCCTTTAGGAAACAGAGTCGAAGGATTTACTGTGGAAGTTCACCAATGGTTGTGAATAGGCATTCCTTCCTACTATGAAAACTCGCTGTTGCTATAGAAAACTCTCCACCAGTTGATGAAGAATATTTAGTCTCACTTGAAAAATAGTTGTTACCATGTAAAACAATTCGTGGCTAAGCTAAAGGCGTCATTCATTATCGCTATACCGTTGCTAAGGATAACTTACAGTTGCTGTGGAAAAAAAACAGTTGCTTGCCACTTATATGTTTTTATTGTGAATGTGACTTTATGTGGTTTACAACAGTACAAGTAAGTAAGTAAGTGTATTGAAAAAGTGTATCGTGTATAAGTGTATCGGAAACTGCATTGAGCCGACGTTGCTATGATAAAATTATCATTGTTATGCAAAACATGCCATTGCTACGGATATCTTACTACTCTTATATAACCGCTACGGATACCGTTACTATGGTAAACTTTCGTTGCTAAGAACATTGAAGTCAATTCAAATATATTGTTGTAATGTTTAAAATACTGTAATACTGAAATGCATTATTTACCAAATTTTGAGAAACCATAGGCATTCCCGTATTAGGAGGAAAACTCCCGTTGCTATGGCAATAAAGAAGACCCTAGAACTTATAGACCTTATTGTAGAACATAGTTCTAAAAATTTGGTATATAATAGCGAAGATGTTCGTGCGTCGTTAACAAAACATATACAAATATAAGAATGTGGTAAATGTTATATATTTATACATCTTGTTAAGTACTCCAGAAATTTAACAATAAAACAACATTATATTGTGAATAATGTACCTTTTATCTCACTTCGGTCCCTCGTTTCAATATTTCACTCGCTCGCTCCTCTCGTTCTTGTAAATATTAACACCCGGGACCGGCGTGAGATAAAGTCCTACATTATTATACACAATACAATATAGAAATACACCTTCTCTCCACGCTACTGCTTGCATCGGATCACCCCAACCTGTTGACCTCACCACTACTGGAGCGATGCCTCGCAGGGAGGCATCATGTCATTAAACACTTTCATAATAAGATACTTATCTTTATTTTATTTTAATTTTAAGACACTCAGTGTAATTTGAAACATTAAAATATAAACAGGGGGAACACCACCTAGTACAAATACCTAATTAGAAGTTATAATTAGTAAATAAAATTACACTTACAGGTGGATGCAATTAACATTTAAGTAGAAGGGCAAATCTCAACTCAATGTTCAATAATATTTTACTTGACATTTGACAATACTTGTCGAAATCAATGTCTTACTATAATGTAAATTAATTATGTAATAGTATAAAATAATTCAATTATACATAAAAAAAAATACATAGATGAGATCTTCATTATCTCACCTATCATAGTTTTTAATTATTTTATTTCAATGTGTTAAGAAATCTACGGTGGCTGAATTGTGCCACTTAATACTTTTTTTTTATTTTTTTTTTTTCAATACCAAAAACTACTTTTTGGTCGACCAAAAACTACTTTTTGGTCGACCAAAAAGTCGACTTATTGGTCGACCAAAAAGTACTTTTTGGTCGACCAAAAAGTACTTTTTGGTCGACCAAAAAGTCGCTTCAAAAAAAAAATAAAAAAAAAGTATTAAGTGGCACAATTCAGCCACCGTAGAAATCAGTGTTTATTTCTATTTGTTTTAGTTCTATACGTAATTATTGAAATTATGATTTCCACACACACATTGTCGCTGACTTACTGAAAGGGTATTCAGCCGGTCTGTCCTCCGATGCTAGCAAACATTAATGAGCTTCAGCAACGATCCCTACCGGTAACCTAAAAAACAAACCGATATCACAGTCACCAGTCAGTACCTCTACAAATCACCACAATCATTAAGTCAGTAAGTATGTCAGTGTTACTTTGCACTTCAGTGTGTGTCGGAAACCAAAACAAAAAAAAATACATATATATAGACGGAAGAGAAATAAATAAATTGAATTGAATTGAAAAAAAAAATCAGAATATATAACTAACTAGCTAATCCCTTAGCCCCTACCGTAGCCATAGTATAATTATAATTGTTCGCTAACATCAGAAGATGGCTTGCAGCTTCTGCCGCACAAAGGCGCCTCATTCACGTACCGGTATGTTTTATATATAAAAAGTGGGCCTCTATTGTATGCGAATTTTAGTATCCACGCGGTTTTGTGTCGGTAGGCCTAATGGTTTGCAGTTTTTATGGTTGTATGGGATCGGGATCCGTACGATCTGACGGTAGATATGCTTTTCAGACCTTATTTCCTATCCAGATAGCAGATGGGGAGGGGGGGGGGGGGGGGGGGGGGGGCTGGACGCAATAAAAATCCATCCCTCTCAGCCTCTCCAGGGGAAATTCGACGCAAATAATTCAGTAATTGCAAATTGAGAATTTAACATTGAGTTGGTGTATTAATTCACCAAGGCGGGTTTTGCGTCCAGTTCCCCCCCCCCCCCCCTGTTTCTTCCTCCTATGAAATTGGAATAAAGTACCGGTATCGCCTAATAACAATACATCTGCCGGCAGACCTCTTATTGTCTAATACGCTATATTTGTTATTATAATGGATTCGGTTTCAAGCATTGATCAAATCCTTAATAGTCATTCAACGGAACATTTCTATGTTGACTATCTTGATGGTTTGGGTAGACACCATACCACACACCTTACGCACGGCATTATTGCCCTACACCGATTGGGCGCCACAACCGAGCGAATAGCTGTATTCGCTTCCCGTTACTCGAAACGCCTTCATTTTGATCCGAATGCGTACAATGCCGAGATTGACAGCGCACCGCCAATGAGCAAAGAAGATAGTCTGCGGTACCTCGGAGCAGAGTCAGAGTATTACCCGTTGGTTAAGTACTACAGAAGTTTGTTAGAAAAGTTAGGATCAACCGACGAACTTATTAGGCAGGAAGCACCGTCGTTAGTTAAGGGGATGGCTGGAAATTTGTTACACGGGATTATCCAGGTTGGTTACGGTCAGACGGTAAAGAATCCGCGTGTAATCGTAGAAGGATTAACATTCCTGCACTTCCACAACATACCTATAAACCTACCGGATGACGTAATGTCCCAACCTTTAGCCCAAGGCCCTTCTAATTTTATCTCAGTTGTTCAAAATCTGCTATCCGTTACTACAAACCCAGAGTTAGTAGAAGTCCTAACCTCCCTTCAACCCAATCTTTCTCTCGAAGAATACTATTGGCCGTATGATAATATGAAAAATAATTTCGATGAATTATTTTCTACTCCCAACTGTGTTAGACCAGTATTAAACGTTATTAACTCTATAACGTTTCCTTTCGAAAACGAGTCTGCCACTGTAGATATCGCTACCACAATAGGCGACCATTTAATCGATATGGCTACGATGTTATACAACTCAAGCACAGGCACGAGGGCTAACGATTTTGTGTTGCTGCACTGCGTAACTTCAGCTTGGGCCTTGAGGCAGGTTCTACCAGTTATTACCAACATCAATCACATCAACATGATGGTTCGATCCTACCTCATATCGCTAGCCATCTGGTGTATAGCTGAAGGCGTGTCCAATGTGTCTGGCGAACCTGTTCTGTCTAAGGAGGTTCTCGATTCGAAATCTTGGGAGGAGATAAAAGAGGATGTGATTAGCGATGTAACCCACGATGTACACACGGTTAAACTTGTCCAGATCTGTTGGGACCGGTACCAGCAGGGGGGGCCAGCTGATCTGTATAAGTCCGCCGCTCTCAATTCACTTATACGCCTCCCAAACAAATTCCTTTTCCGTCTGGGCGAAACTCGTTTCAACTTACGCACCTAAGGTTAAACGATTTCCCTTTACAACGTGTGGTTGTAAATGTTTTGTGATCAAATGACCCATAATACTGAATTCTATCGTATGAGTGAGTACCGTGGCTATAGAACTGCCCGTGGATGTGCACTACATACTTGACCACCATGACAGGTAAATAGTATTCCGACGGCCTATATCTGTGCGCAATCACTCGCAGTGCACATATGGACTGGGAAATAAAGTGAATTACTTAGTGTTAGAGAGGCCGGCCGTCCAATCGAGAACTTTTCTCAATTAATTTTAATTTATTTTATTATCAAGCTGGTGCCGTTTTATTTATATGTATACATATTTTATTATTTATCTTTTAATGCTTCACTTTGTGAATTAAAGAATCAAAGATCATAAAGTGAATTGGCTATCTCTATCTGTACTGGTAGTACGGTAACGGGCCTACTTCCCATGTTTCTTTAAGGACGTTACTGCTGTACTGTATTAATTGTCATCACCCGCCGCATTAAGTTACCCGCCGTATAAAGTTATACATTATATTATTGGTACCGTTAAGGTGCAAACTAAAGTTGTTAAATATTCTGTTAACTTCAGTTTTTTATTTATTTTATTACAGTATGTATATAGTGTAAGTAAAAGTGAATTTAAATAATTCCAATCATTCCATTTAAAAATGAGTTTTATTAATTTTTATTTAATGTATAATATTCAATGCAGGTATTGTAGTTCCATATTAATATAATAATAATAATATTGATTATTGTTTATTATGGGTAGGTAGGTAGGTATTATCGATTCTATTACCTATCTACAAGGCATATATATAATTTGTTTCAGCCATATTAAATAACTCCCTGGTTTTAATATATTTTCACCAAATTCCCAACACAATATTAAATAAATTTTTACACTATTTTTATAATACTCCGCTTCAAATAACTTCTTCTTACATTATTTTTTATAATTATCCATTACATTAAATTGAATCACTCATACTTATTTGGTGGGGGAAGATAAACGCTACGCTACATCCGGCAACCGTTACAAAAATGAAACTGAAACCTTTGATTTTAACAAATATTTATTTATTATTTTATTCGTTGACTGTTGTTGCAATGTTGACTGGAAGTAGAAGAGTTGAGTGGAGTAAGATTTATTAGAGACTTTGTCGTACAGTCAGTCAGAAAGATAGCAGATAGCGGGATTGGCATGGAAATAGTGTCGCTTTCCTTGAAAGATGTCCTTACTCGCCCTGCGTTTGTAATGTATTAATTTTGGAATAAAATTTTATTAACATTATGACACGTAACTAATTGACTTTAAACAGTAGGCTACTCTTATGAATTACTTTATACCACAGTTTCCGGTTAAATGTAATATTATTGTATTATCATCATGAAATTAAATGTTTACTTTTTTTATTATTCATTGCCATGCGATTGTATGTATGGTTTATTGGTTGGTTAC
>JAUCBJ010006286.1:0-35553 GCA_032718475.1 Nemertoderma westbladi | reverse complement strand
TTATCATAATTCATAACATACCATACCTAATCAAACAACCTGTGCATACTTTTATATTGTTATACTGCTATTTACTGTCGGTTCTTCATAATATGGTTGATGAATTATTATATTTGGAATGACGATAAATAACCCCGAAAACCCAATATTCTTGATATACCGAAGGTAAGAGAGAAAGGTTACATATAACGATTGTGACTTATGTTAAAGTGGTTTGAAGTGAATCTAATGTTATTTGATAGACCCTACATGATTCGGTCCGTGTTCCTTTTATATGTGACTAAAATCAGTGAAGATCGGCAGATCAGTGTGCAGTATTGTGCAGCATTGTGTATGAGTGAGACTGATAACGAAGCATTTCCTAAAGAATGCGCCATATATGTGAATTGTAACTAAGCCATATCGTTGCATGTAGTTTAAGTCATAGCTCCGTTTATATAGATAGAGCGCCACGTCCTAAAGGAACTGTTAATATTCCCCGAAGGTGAATAATATTGTCAGAGATTATATAATACTGTCAGTCGAATAATACATTAGGCTTACATAGCAATAAGATTAAGCCGTCGAAGTCAATCTCCCGGGTATATCCAACGGGTGAATGATCGCGCACAGATTGGTTTCAACTAGTGTAGTGAATCAAATACTTGTTAGAGGCTAAAGCGATTTATTATCTAGAAGACATCCTAATTTGGCGGGTTAAACTGCCAAAGGTCTGAAAGCGCGAACAGCTGGGCTGGGCTGGGCTGGGCTGGGCTGGGCTGGTTTTTACTCACCTCTTCCTTGAGTATTGGTTTGACTTCGTCTTTCATGCAAATGGAATAATCAGGAGATTTACACGTGTAGCTCTGGTTTTTGGAATCCTGAAAGTTTGTGAAACATCTAATTGAACAAGAATCATCAACGCATAATATTAGACTAATTATCATAATATATGTTCTCATTATGATTATAAGTTGAGTTGCCTAAAATTCAATATGTAATTATTAATACAAGGTTATCGCCTAAATAAATACATGTTATATTTATGAATAAGTATAGATCTATACCTAAATGTATTCCCTCATTGTAATAGAAGTAAAAGTAAATATGAATAGAATAGGAGTAAATAAGTACATCTGAACATAAAAGATTGCGGTGCGGCTTCGGGCTGCCTCGCTCCACTAGATAGGAGCCTTCAGATTGCCTCCATTAGAGAGGAGCCTTCGGGTTGCTGTTTCTTCCTATAGAGAGGATTCTTCGGGTTGCCTCCGCTCCACTAGAGAGGGTTGCCTCCGGTAGCCTTCGGGTTGCCTCAAGTAGAGAGAGGGCAGCCAGTTTTTCAAGATGGTAGCCATTTTTGATAGTGCTACTCTTGTTTGTTGCTTTCCGGACGGTCTTTTCTGCTACTCTCTATCCATATACTCTGTGTATAATATATGATAATACAATAAAACAGCGTCAGATTGAGTGTATGGACAGTGCTGTAGTAGTGAGAATTAATAGTTAATCCGTGGGGAAATCAATGATAACATTACTTGATAGCGATCAGATTAACTCCGCAAGCAATCAAGCATAAGTTCATTGATGCCACAAAATAACCCCAGGAGAAAAATTTACTTTTTTTTTTACAAAACTGACAAAACTGTAATTTTAACCAATTTATAACAGAAGTAAAGTGAAACAAACCTAATATACTTTCTTAAATTTCCAGATTTGTTTACTTTTAAATACATTGGATGGTGAATAAATATTTTCCTTAAAATGGCGGACATTCGTATTCCGAAGTGAACAGTTACAGTCCAAGCAAATAATATTATACTGCTGATGCACCGCCGGTTCAGTTCAGCAGTTCCATATGCTGCCCCTATTAATCACAACATCCCTGTGGTGTTGTGTCAATTAAGTAAGGTACAACCGTCAAGAAACTAGATAATTGGAAATAGGTTGTGTTTAACTAACAACAACATACCTTCCCACACAAATACACACCGCGAGTAATGACTGTTTTGATGCCATAAAGCAAGTTGACGTCATAGCGGGAGATATTTTTTAGGCCCACCTTATTCGTTTGCTGTCTATTTGGATTTTTCAGAGTGACCTGGACTTAACGTCCTTGTCGCAGGTCGCTGCAAAAACGTTGTGCAGTGCTCCACAAATACAATAATAACCCATAGCTAGCAAGGACCATTCGTTCTGCAGACGTAAAATATACTTAGACTGTTTCCAGAAATAAATTTGAACTATACGTTCACAGTTCACTAGACTGCGCCTAATGTCGCACCCGCCGCAATAGAGAATGGTGGGTGGAGCAGACAGCCATTGTCTGTCTCTACCGTCCCGTCAGATACACACTGAAAGTAACGTCCTTCTCGATTGTCCACTGACAGAGGGAGACAGCCAATCAGAGACCGTTACCCCAATCTCAATTTCTATGGCCACCCTACTGAACGAACAAGGTCCCTGGGTTTACTCGTTAGTAGTGGATGAAGTCTTATATTTCTTTAAGTAAGTCATTTCAACATCGTAATACATTTATTTTTAGGGCCATTATTTTTAACGAAATTATCGCTATGTAAGTCAATTGTTAAATTTTGTACAGTGCTTTTGTACAGTGGTTTTGTACTTTAGAAGATTTTAACCATTTTCAACCAATTTTTGTATGGGCATACTAGAGAAAAAGTTACAATATTCTTTAAAGTTACGGGCAAATACCTCTCGAACTTTTGACTCCAGATCAAATCGAACTTGTTTCGAACTTGCTCAAGTTCACGTGCTGCGAACGTGTACTGTACGTCTTCAATTTGTAATTCCCTATAGTGTTCAATTTCTACCTTATTACTTTGCTGTCAATAAACACTACTATTACTACTACGATTCGATTAGATTTGTTATATTTCATTGGAAATATAGAGATTATGTGGACAATTTTTTCAAAAATACTTCTTTTTTCAAAAATACGTAGTTAAGATAAAAAGAAGTATGGTTATTAAACCCACATTACTACCAACTTCTGTATTTTATAGGACCAATAAGCAGTGAATTGTACAACTGCCATCTGTGGCCTGCGTGTTACTTTGTATGACACTGGCACTCACAGGACCTGTACCCATGTGTCTGTGGCAATAAGTAATTACAGCAACAATAAATTTACAAAGCATCAGCAATATTTAATGTAAACATGAAAGGGATTGAGGCCTTCGCGCCTAGAGGGTATATAGTACAAAAGGAATGATACCAGTGGAGTTTCGATCCTCTGATGCCATCTGTGACCGACCACCATTCAACCTAAATTATTAATATGGAATAGCTGATCGATATAATGGTTGGTCCTTTAATCAACGACTTCCTTCAAAAATTGTAACCATGTGTTATCCCCAATGAATTTGCTTAGTGATAGCCAACTATTAGATAGGCAACTATTACATAGGCAACTATACTGTTCTGGCAATTATATTTCCTTTACATTGAGGCTATTTGTGCGATGTGTATGCATTTAGCCCCGGATGCTGTCATATGGTGCATATTAATAAAATAAAAAAAACACAGGTTAAATCATAAGATTGTCTGTTTGTATATTGCTGTAAATCTAGAAAACTATCTAATTAATTTATTCTTTATATCTTATAGTTATAACCTGTACAGATACTAATTTGTTTATTGTTTTGATTAGATTCAGCCCTTCTGAAACTTGGGTCTTAAGTGAAAACCTAATATTGTGAGCTATACATTGTGTGGACCGGCGCTGAGAGGTGGACTGGACAGTTGCACACGGTCCCATGAAGGTTTTAGATGACTGAATAGAAGGGGAAACAATTTGAGAATTCGAAGTCAACTGCCGGATCTATATATAACAGTAGTATCAACAACAATTAAACATTTTAAGTACAACAGTGAAGGAGGGTTCAGAAATTGCAGAAATTACATATAAATTACAGATACAAAAATGCCGCTAAAATATAAAAACTTTTGCTGTTGCAAAAGTTAGGGGCTTCCGCTGTCAGAAGGTGAAAAGGCAAGAAGGAACTGAAAGTGACGAAACATCGTCCTAAATTATTCCCAGACATTATCCAAATTGTATTCTGACCATCCTCCTATTCTGACCTTCCTCCTATTCTGTCCTTCCTCCTATTCTGACCTTCCTCCTATTCTGACCTTCCTCCTATTCTGACCTTCCTCCTATTCTGTCCTTCCTCCTATTCTGACCTTCCTCATATTCTGACCTACCTCCTTTTCTGACCTTCCTCCTATTCTGACCTTCCTCCTAATCTGAGCTTCCTCCTATTCTGACCTTCCTCCTATTCTGTCCTTCCTCCTATTCTGACCTTCCTCCTATTCTGACCTTCCTCCTATTCTGACCTTCCTCCTATTTTGTCCTTCCTCCTATTCTGACCTTCCTCATATTCTGACCTACCTCCTTTTCTGACCTTCCTCCTATTCTGACCTTCCTCCTAATCTGAGCTTCCTCCTATTCTGACCTTCCTCATATTCTGACCTTCCTCCTATTCTGACCTTCCTCCTATTCTGACCTTCCTCCTATTCTGACCTTCCTCCTATTCTGACCTTCCTCATATTCTGACCTACCTCTTATTCTGACCTTCCTCCTATTCTGACCTTCCTCCTTTTCTGACCTTCCTCCTATTCTGACCTTCCTCCTAATCTGACCTTCCTCCTATTCTGACCTTCCTCATAATCTGACCTTTCTCATATTCTGACCGTCCTCCTATTCTGACCTTCCTTCTATTCTGACCTTCCTCCTATTCTGTCCTTCCTCCTATTCTGACCTTCCTCCTATTCTGACCTTCCTCCTATTCTGACCTTCCTCCTATTCTTACCTTCCTCCTATTCTGACCTTCCTTCTATTCTGACCTTCCTCCTATTCTGACCTTCCTCCTATTCTGACCTTCCTCCTATTCTGACCTTCCTCCTAATCTGACCGTCCTCCTATTCTGACCTTCCTTCTATTCTGACCTTCCTCCTATTCTGACCTTCCTCCTATTCTGACCTTCCTCCTAATCTGACCTTTCTCATATTCTGTCCTTCCTTCTATTCTGACTTCCTCCTATTCTGACCTTCCTCCTATTCTGACCTTCCTCCTATTCTGACCTTCCTCCTATTCTGACCTTTCTCATATTCTGACCGTCCTCCTATTCTGACCTTCCTTCTATTCTGACCTTCCTCCTATTCTGTCCTTCCTTCTATTCTGACTTCCTCCTATTCTGACCTTCCTCCTATTCTGACCTTCCTCCTATTCTGACCTTCCTCCTATTCTGACCTTCCTCCTAATCTGACCTTCCTCCTAATCTGACCTTCCTCCTATTCTGACCTTTCTCATATTCTGACCTTCCTCATATTCTGACCTTCCTCCTATTCTGAGCTTCCTCCTATTCTGACTTTCCTCCTAATCTGACCTTCCTCCTATTCTGACCTTTCTCATATTCTGACCTTCCTCATATTCTGACCTTCCTCCTATTCTGAACTTCCTTCTATTCTGACCGTCCTCCTATTCTGACCTTCCTCCTATTCTGACCTTCCTTCTATTCTGACCGTCCTCCTATTCTGACCTTCCTTCTATTCTGACCTTCCTCCTATTCTGTCCTTCCTTCTATTCTGACTTCCTCCTATTCTGACCTTCCTCCTATTCTGACCTTCCTCCTATTCTGACCTTCCTCCTATTCTGACCTTCCTCCTAATCTGACCTTCCTCCTAATCTGACCTTCCTCCTATTCTGACCTTTCTCATATTCTGACCTTCCTCATATTCTGACCTTCCTCCTATTCTGAGCTTCCTCCTATTCTGACTTTCCTCATATTCTGACTTTCCTTCTATTCTGACCTTCCTTCTATTCTGTCCTTCTCCTATTCTGACCTTCTCCTATTCTGACCTTCCTTCTATTCTGACCATCCTCATATTCTGACCTTCCTCCTATTCTGACCTTCCTCATAATCTGACCTTTCTCATATTCTGACCGTCCTCCTATTCTCACCTTCCTCCTATTCTGACCTTCCTCATATTCTCACCTTCCTCCTATTCTGACCTTCCTCATATTCTGACCTTCCTCCTATTCCGACCTTCCTCCTATTCTGACCTTCCTTCTATTCTTACCTTCCTCCTATTCTGACCTTCCTTCTATTCTGACCTTCCTCCTATTCTGACCTTCCTTCTATTCTGACCTTCCTCATATTCTGACCTTCCTCCTATTCTGACTTCCTCCTATTCTTACCTTCCTCCTACTCTTATCTTCCTCCTATTCTGACCTTCCTCCTATTCTGACCTTCCTCCTATTCTTACCTTCCTCCTACTCTTACCTTCCTCCTATTCTGACCTTCCTCCTATTCTGACCTTCCTCCTATTCTGACCTACCTTCTATTCTGACCTTCCTCCTATTCTGACTTCCTCCTATTCTTACCTTCCTCCTACTCTTACCTTCCTCCTATTCTGACCTTCCTCCTATTCTGATCTTCCTCCTATTCTGACCTTCCTCCTATTCTGACCTTCCTCCTATTCTGACCTTCCTCCTATTCTGACCTTCCTCCTATTCTGACCTTCCTCCTATTCTGACCTTCCTCCTATTCTTACCTTCCTCCTACTCTTACCTTCCTCCTATTCTGACCTTCCTTCTATTCTGACCTTCCTCCTATTCTGTCCTTCCTTCTATTCTGACTTCCTCCTATTCTGACCTTCCTCCTATTCTGACCTTCCTCCTATTCTGACCTTCCTCCTATTCTGACCTTCCTCCTAATCTGACCTTCCTCCTAATCTGACCTTCCTCCTATTCTGACCTTTCTCATATTCTGACCTTCCTCATATTCTGACCTTCCTCCTATTCTGAGCTTCCTCCTATTCTGACTTTCCTCCTATTCTGACTTTCCTTCTATTCTGACCTTCCTTCTATTCTGTCCTTCTCCTATTCTGACCTTCTCCTATTCTGACCTTCCTTCTATTCTGACCATCCTCATATTCTGACCTTCCTCCTATTCTGACCTTCCTCATAATCTGACCTTTCTCATATTCTGACCGTCCTCCTATTCTCACCTTCCTCCTATTCTGACCTTCCTCATATTCTCACCTTCCTCCTATTCTGACCTTCCTCATATTCTGACCTTCCTCCTATTCCGACCTTCCTCCTATTCTGACCTTCCTTCTATTCTTACCTTCCTCCTATTCTGACCTTCCTTCTATTCTGACATTCCTCCTATTCTGACCTTCCTTCTATTCTGACCTTCCTCATATTCTGACCTTCCTCCTATTCTGACTTCCTCCTATTCTTACCTTCCTCCTACTCTTACCTTCCTCCTATTCTGACCTTCCTCCTATTCTGACCTTCCTCCTATTCTTACCTTCCTCCTACTCTTACCTTCCTCCTATTCTAACCTTCCTCCTATTCTGACCTTCCTCCTATTCTGACCTACCTTCTATTCTGACCTTCCTCCTATTCTGACTTCCTCCTATTCTTACCTTCCTCCTACTCTTACCTTCCTCCTATTCTGACCTTCCTCCTATTCTGATCTTCCTCCTATTCTGACCTTCCTCCTATTCTGACCTTCCTCCTATTCTGACCTTCCTCCTATTCTGACCTTCCTCCTATTCTGACCTTCCTCCTATTCTGACCTTCCTCCTATTCTTACCTTCCTCCTACTCTTACCTTCCTCCTATTCTGACCTTCCTCCTATTCTGATCTTCCTCCTATTCTGACCTTCCTCCTATTCTGACCTTCCTCCTATTCTGACCTTCCTCCTATTCTGACCTTCCTCCTATTCTGACCTTCCTCCTATTCTGACCTTCCTCCTATTCTTACCTTCCTCCTACTCTGAGCTTCCTCCTATTCTGACTTTCCTCCTATTCTGACTTTCCTTCTATTCTGACCTTCCTTCTATTCTGTCCTTCCTCCTATTCTGACCTTCCTCCTATTCTGACCTTCCTTCTATTCTGACCTTCCTCCTATTCTGACCTTCCTCCTATTCCGACCTTCCTTCTATTCTGACCTTCCTCCTATTCTGACCTTCCTCCTATTCTGACATTCCTCCTATTCTAACCTTCCTCCTATTCTGACCTTCCTTCTATTCTGACCTTCCTCCTATTCTGACCTTCCTCCTATTCTGACCTTCCTCCTATTCTAACCTTCCTCCTATTCTGAGCTTCCTCCTATTCTGACTTTCCTTTTATTCTGACCTTCCTTCTATTCTGACCATCCTCATATTCTGACCTTCCTCCTATTCTGACCTTCCTCCTAATCTGACCTTCCTCCTATTCTGACCTTCCTCATAATCTGACCTTTCTCATATTCTGACCGTCCTCCTATTCTCACCTTCCTCCTATTCTGACCTTCCTCATATTCTGACCTTCCTCCTATTCCGACCTTCCTCCTATTCTGACCTTCCTTCTATTCTTACCTTCCTCCTATTCTGACCTTCCTCCTATTCTGACCTTCCTCCTATTCTGACCTTCCTTCTATTCTGACCTTCCTCATATTCTGACCTTCCTCCTATTCTGACTTCCTCCTATTCTTACCTTCCTCCTACTCTGACCTTCCTCCTATTCTGACCTTCCTCCTATTCTGACCTTCCTCCTATTCTGACCTTCCTCCTATTCTGACCTTCCTCCTATTCTGACCTTCCTCCTATTCTGACCTACCTTCTATTCTGACCTTCCTCCTATTCTGACTTCCTCCTATTCTTACCTTCCTCCTACTCTTACCTTCCTCCTATTCTGACCTTCCTCCTATTCTGACCTTCCTCCTATTCTTACCTTCCTCCTACTCTTACCTTCCTCCTATTCTGACCTTCCTCCTATTCTGACCTTCCTCCTATTCTGACCTTCCTCCTATTCTGACCTTCCTCCTATTCTTACCTTCCTCCTACTCTTACCTTCCTCCTATTTTGACCTACCTTCTATTCTGACCTTCCTCCTATTCTGACTTCCTCCTATTCTTACCTTCCTCCTACTCTTACCTTCCTCCTATTCTGACCTTCCTCCTATTCTGACCTTCCTCCTATTCTTACCTTCCTCCTACTCTTACCTTCCTCCTATTCTGACCTTCCTCCTATTCTGACCTTCCTCCTATTCTGACCTTCCTCCTATTCTGACCTTCCTCCTATTCTGACCTTCCTCCTATTCTGACCTTCCTCCTATTCTGACCTACCTTCTATTCTGACCTTCCTCCTATTCTGACTTCCTCCTATTCTTACCTTCCTCCTACTCTTACCTTCCTCCTATTCTGACCTTCCTCCTATTCTGACCTTCCTCCTATTCTTACCTTCCTCCTACTCTTACCTTCCTCCTATTCTGACCTTCCTCCTATTCTGACCTTCCTCCTATTCTTACCTTCCTCCTATTCTGACCTTCCTCCTATTCTTACCTTCCTCCTACTCTTACCTTCCTCCTATTCTGACCTTCCTCCTATTCTGACCTTCCTCCTATTCTGACCTTCCTCCTATTCTGACCTTCCTCCTATTCTGACCTTCCTCCTATTCTGACCTACCTTCTATTCTGACCTTCCTCCTATTCTGACTTCCTCCTATTCTTACCTTCCTCCTACTCTTACCTTCCTCCTATTCTGACCTTCCTCCTATTCTGACCTTCCTCCTATTCTTACCTTCCTCCTACTCTTACCTTCCTCTTATTCTGACCTTCCTCCTATTCTGACCTTCCTCCTATTCTTACCTTCCTCCTACTCTTACCTTCCTCCTATTCTGACCTTCCTCCTATTCTGACCTTCCTCCTATTCTTACCTTCCTCCTACTCTTACCTTCCTCCTATTCTGACCTTCCTCCTATTCTGACCTTCCTCCTATTCTGACCTTCCTCCTATTCTTACCTTCCTCCTACTCTTACCTTCCTCCTATTCTGACCTTCCTCCTATTCTGACTTCCTCCTATTCTTACCTTCCTCCTACTCTTACCTTCCTCCTATTCTGACCTTCCTCCTATTCTGACCTTCCTCCTATTCTTACCTTCCTACTACTCTTACCTTCCTCCTATTCTGACCTTCATCCTATTCTGACCTTCCTCCTATTCTGACCTTCCTCCTATTCTGACCTTCCTCCTATTCTGACCTTCCTCCTATTCTTACCTTCCTACTACTCTTACCTTCCTCCTATTCTGACCTTCATCCTATTCTGACCTTCCTCCTATTCTGACCTTCCTCCTATTCTTACCTTCCTCCTACTCTTACCTTCCTCCTATTCTGACCTTCCTCCTATTCTTACCTTCCTCCTATTCTGTCCTTCCTCCTATTCTGACCTTCCTCCTATTCTGACCTTCCTCCTATTCTGACTTTCCTCCTATTCTTACCTTCCTCCTACTCTTACCTTCCTCCTATTCTGACCTTCCTCCTATTCTTACCTTCCTCCTACTCTTACCTTCCTCCTATTCTGACCTTCCTCCTATTCTGACCTTCCTCCTATTCTGACCTTCCTCCTATTCTGACCTTCCTCCTATTCTGACCTACCTTCTATTCTGACCTTCCTCCTATTCTGACTTCCTCCTATTCTTACCTTCCTCCTACTCTTACCTTCCTCCTATTCTGACCTTCCTCCTATTCTGACCTTCCTCCTATTCTGACCTTCCTCCTATTCTGACCTTCCTCCTATTCTGAGCTTCCTTCTATTCTGACCTTCATCATATTCTGACTTTCCTTCTATTCTGACCCTCCTCCTATTCTGACCTTCCTCCTATTCTGACCTTCCTCCTATTCTGACCCTCCTCCTATTCTCACCTTCCTCCTATTCTGACCTTCCTCCTATTCTGACCTTCCTCCTATTCTGACCTTCCTCCTATTCTGACCTTCCTCCTATTCTGACCTTCCTCCTATTCTGACCTACCTTATATTCTGACCTTCCTCCTATTCTGACTTCCTCCTATTCTTACCTTCCTCCTACTCTTACCTTCCTCCTATTCTGACCTTCCTCCTATTCTGACCTTCCTCCTATTCTTACCTTCCTCCTACTCTTACCTTCCTCCTATTCTGAACTTCCTCCTATTCCGACCGTCCTCCTATTCTGAGCTTCCTTCTATTCTGACCTTCCTCATATTCTGACCGTCCTCCTATTCTGACCTTCCTCCTATTCTTACCTTCCTCCTATTCTGTCCTTCCTCCTATTCTGACCTTCCTCCTATTCTTACCTTCCTCCTACTCTTACCTTCCTCCTACTCTTACCTTCCTCCTACTCTTACCTTCCTCCTATTCTGACCTTCCTCCTATTCTGACCTTCCTCCTATTCTGACCTTCCTCCTATTCTGACCTTCCTCCTATTCTCACCTTCCTCCTATTCCGACCTTCCTCCTATTCTGACCTTCCTTCTATTCTTACCTTCCTCCTATTCCGACCTTCCTCCTATTCCGACCTTCCTCCTATTCCGACCGTCCTCCTATTCTGACCTTCCTCCTATTCTTACCTTCCTCCTATTCTGTCCTTCCTCCTATTCTGACCTTCCTCATATTCTTACCTTCCTCCTATTCCGACCTTCCTCCTATTCCGACCTTCCTCCTATTCCGACCGTCCTCCTATTCTGACCTTCCTCCTATTCTTACCTTCCTCCTATTCTGTCCTTCCTCCTATTCTGACCTTCCTCCTATTCTTACCTTCCTCCTATTCTGACCTTCCTCCTATTCTGACCTTCCTCCTATTCTGACCTTCCTCCTATTCTCACCTTCCTCCTATTCCGACCTTCCTCCTATTCTGACCTTCCTCCTATTCTGACCTTCCTCCTATTCTGACCTTCCTCCTATTCTCACCTTCCTCCTATTCCGACCTTCCTCCTATTCTGACCTTCCTTCTATTCTTACCTTCCTCCTATTCTGACCGTCCTCCTATTCTGAGCTTCCTTCTATTCTGACCTTCCTCATATTCTGACCGTCCTCCTATTCTGACCTTCCTCCTATTCTTACCTTCCTCCTATTCTGTCCTTCCTCCTATTCTGACCTTCCTCATATTCTGAACTTCCTCCTATTATGACCTTCCTCCTAATCTGACCTTCCTCCTATTCTGACCTTTCTCATTTTCTGACCTTCCTCCTATTCTAACCTTCCTCCTATTCTGAGCTTCCTCCTATTCTGACTTTCCTTCTATTCTGACCTTCCTTCTATTCTGACCTTCCTCATATTCTGACCTTCCTCCTATTCTGACCTTCCTCCTATCTGACCTTCCTCCTATTCTGACCTTCCTCATAATCTGACCTTTCTCATATTCTGACCATCCTCCTATTCTCACCTTCCTCCTATTCTGACCTTCCTCCTATTCTGACCTTCCTCCTATTCTGACCTTCCTTCTATTCTGACCTTCTTCCTATACTGACCTTCCTCCTATTCTGTCCTTCCTCCTATTCTGACCTTCCTCCTATTCTGACCTTCCTCCTATTCTGACCTTCCTCCTATTCTGTCCTTCCTCCTATTCTGACCTTCCTCCTATTCTGACCTTCCTCCTATTCTGAACTTCCTTCTATTCTGACCTTCCTCCTATTCTGACTTTCCTCCTATTCTTACCTTCCTCCTACTCTTACCTTCCTCCTATTCTGTCCTTCCTCCTATTCTTACCTTCCTCCTACTCTTACCTTCCTCCTATTCTTACCTTCCTCCTACTCTTACCTTCCTCCTATTCTGACCTTCCTCCTATTCTGACCTTCCTCCTATTCTTACCTTCCTCCTACTCTTACCTTCCTCCTATTCTTACCTTCCTCCTACTCTTACCTTCCTCCTATTCTGACCTTCATCCTATTCTGACCTTCCTCCTATTCTGACCTTCCTCCTATTCTGACCTTCCTCCTATTCTGACCTTCCTCCTTTTCTGACCTTCCTCCTATTCTGTCCTTCCTCCTATTCTGACCTTCCTCCTATTCTGACCTTCCTCCTATTCTGACCTTCCTCCTATTCTGACCTTCCTCCTATTCTGACCTTCCTCCTATTCTGACCTTCCTCCTATTCTGACCTTCCTCCTATTCTGACCTTCCTCCTATTCTGACCTTCCTCCTTTTCTGACCTTCCTCCTATTCTGTCCTTCCTCCTATTCTGACCTTCCTCCTATTCTGACTTTCCTTCTATTCTGACCTACCTCCTATTCTGACCTTCCTCATATTCTGACCTACCTCTTATTCTGACCTACCTCCTATTCTGACCTTCCTCCTATTCTGACCTTCCTCCTATTCTGACCTTCCTCCTATTCTGACCTTCCTCCTATTCTTACCTTCCTCCTACTCTTACCTTCCTCCTATTCTTACCTTCCTCCTATTCTGTCCTTCCTCCTATTCTGACCTTCCTCCTATTCTGACCTTCCTCCTATTCTGACCTTCTTCCTATACTGACCTTCCTCCTATTCTGTCCTTCCTCCTATTCTGACCTTCCTCCTATTCTGACCTTCCTCCTATTCTGACCTTCCTCCTATTCTGTCCTTCCTCCTATTCTGACCTTCCTCCTATTCTGACCTTCCTCCTATTCTGAACTTCCTTCTATTCTGACCTTCCTCCTATTCTGACTTTCCTCCTATTCTTACCTTCCTCCTACTCTTACCTTCCTCCTATTCTGTCCTTCCTCCTATTCTTACCTTCCTCCTACTCTTACCTTCCTCCTATTCTTACCTTCCTCCTACTCTTACCTTCCTCCTATTCTGACCTTCCTCCTATTCTGACCTTCCTCCTATTCTTACCTTCCTCCTACTCTTACCTTCCTCCTATTCTTACCTTCCTCCTACTCTTACCTTCCTCCTATTCTGACCTTCATCCTATTCTGACCTTCCTCCTATTCTGACCTTCCTCCTATTCTGACCTTCCTCCTATTCTGACCTTCCTCCTTTTCTGACCTTCCTCCTATTCTGTCCTTCCTCCTATTCTGACCTTCCTCCTATTCTGACCTTCCTCCTATTCTGACCTTCCTCCTATTCTGACCTTCCTCCTATTCTGACCTTCCTCCTATTCTGACCTTCCTCCTATTCTGACCTTCCTTCTATTCTGACCTTCCTCCTATTCTGACCTTCCTCCTTTTCTGACCTTCCTCCTATTCTGTCCTTCCTCCTATTCTGACCTTCCTCCTATTCTGACCTTCCTCCTATTCTGACCTTCCTCCTATTCTGACCTTCCTCATATTCTGACCTACCTCTTATTCTGACCTACCTCCTATTCTGACCTTCCTCCTATTCTGACCTTCCTCCTATTCTGACCTTCCTCATATTCTGACCTACCTCTTATTCTGACCTTCCTCCTATTCTGACCTTCCTCTTATTCTGACCTTCCTCCTTTTCTGACCTTCCTCCTATTCTGACCTACCTCATATTCTGACCTACCTCCTATTCTGACCTTCCTCCTATTCTGACCTTCCTCTTATTCTGACCTTCCTCCTTTTCTGACCTTCCTCCTATTCTTACCTTCCTCCTACTCTTATCTTCCTCCTATTCTTACCTTCCTCCTACTCTTACCTTCCTCCTATTCTGACCTTCCTCCTATTCTGACCTTCCTCCTATTCTTACCTTCCTCCTACTCTTACCTTCCTCCTATTCTTACCTTCCTCCTATTCTGTCCTTCCTCCTATTCTGACCTTCCTCCTATTCTGACCTTCCTCCTATTCTGACCTTCCTCCTATTCTGACCTTCCTCCTATTCTGACCTTCCTTCTATTCTGACCTTCCTTCTATTCTGACTTTCCTTCTATTCTGACCTTCCTCCTATTCTGACCTTCCTCCTATTCTGACCTTCCTCCTATTCTGACCTTCCTTCTATTCTGACCTTCCTCCTATTCTGACCTTCCTCCTATTCTGACCTTCCTCCTATTCTGACCTTCCTCCTATTCTGACCTTCCTCCTATTCTGACCTTCCTCCTATTCTGACCTTCCTCCTATTCTGACCTTCCTCCTATTCTGACCTTCCTTCTATTCTGACCTTCCTCCTATTCTGACTTTCCTTCTATTCTGACCTTCCTCCTATTCTGACCTTCCTCCTATTCTGACCTTCCTCCTATTCTGACCTTCCTTCTATTCTGACCTTCCTCCTATTCTGACCTTCCTCCTATTCTGACCTTCCTCCTATTCTGACCTTCCTCCTATTCTTACCTTCCTCCTACTCTTACCTTCCTCCTATTCTTACCTTCCTCCTATTCTGTCCTTCCTCCTATTCTGTCCTTCCTCCTATTCTGACCTTCCTCCTATTCTGACCTTCCTCCTATTCTGACCTTCCTCCTATTCTGACCTTCCTTCTATTCTGACCTTCCTCCTATTCTTACCTTCCTCCTATTCTGTCCTTCCTCCTATTCTGACCTTCCTCCTATTCTGACCTTCCTCCTATTCTGACCTTCCTCCTATTCTGACCTTCCTCCTATTCTGACCTTCCTTCTATTCTGACCTTCCTCCTATTCTGACTTTCCTTCTATTCTGACCTTCCTCCTATTCTGACCTTCCTCCTATTCTGTCCTTCCTCCTATTCTGACCTTCCTCCTATTCTGACCTTCCTCCTATTCTGACCTTCCTCCTATTCTGACCTTCCTCCTATTCTGACCTTCCTCCTATTCTGACTTTCCTTCTATTCTGACCTTCCTCCTATTCTGACCTTCCTCCTATTCTGACCTTCCTCCTATTCTGACCTTCCTTCTATTCTGACCTTCCTCCTATTCTGACTTTCCTTCTATTCTGACCTTCCTCCTATTCTGACCTTCCTCCTATTCTGACCTTCCTCCTATTCTGACCTTCCTTCTATTCTGACCTTCCTCCTATTCTGACCTTCCTCCTATTCTGACCTTCCTCTTATTCTGACCTTCCTCCTTTTCTGACCTTCCTCCTATTCTGACCGTCCTCCTATTCTCACCTTCCTCCTATTCTGACCTTCCTCATATTCTGACCTTCCTCATATTCTGACCTTCCTCCTATTCTGACCTCCCCCTATAACCTATCCGATGTGTGTGGTTCGTGTTCCAATTTATAATTTACTCTTGGAATCGGAACAACTACGACTACGTATCTCTTCTCAACGCTGTTCAAGATGTATTACCATGTGGACCGACTCCCCTCGAACACGCAGTCCACAGGTTGTAGTGGTATCACTTATTACTTGTTGGTCATAAATAATACAGAAGTTGGTGGATGTGTGAATTCAATAACAAAACATTCTTATTTTAACTATGTAAGACTAGTTTTGTAAAATATGGAAAATTCTTCCGGATCATTTCTTTATTAACAGTGATACAAAAGATCGCGACAAGGTGCGCATTTATTGGATTTTTTCAATTTCAATACCAATTAAAACTGACAGTTTATTGAAAGTAATATAGTAATTTATTGAATATTCTTCTCAGCAGAGCTCACATGTAGCTTACATGTAATTCAACCTTAATGTGGCCCACCTCTGTTTACGATCAGTCCCATAACATCTGTACAGCCGCAACATGTTGGCGCCCTTACTACCATTCGCCGCATGGATTCACCCCTATGTATCAGACCGAATGCTTTGAAACCTGTAGTAACCCCCATTGGTAGCTGTTTTCATTACAACTCATGTGTGCCCTAATATTTTCTCCCTTCTCTTTTGGTGGCGCCCGCATTTTGTCTCGAGCACCACAAAAATGAGATAATTTACAATACCTCCCGGTTGATGTCTCAATGTGGGAGAGGTTGACACCCGGGACCGGTCAATAAATATCTCGTCTTTGCGAACTAACAATGTTAATTTATCAATTAAGGGAAATGACCGACCAGGTTACAGTAACACGTTATTTTAACCAAAACAATAAACGAAAGTCAATAGTCAATCAATTAATTTTGATTTCTTATAAAAATATTATTTTTTAAATATAAATCCCTTTATACATTTAGATTTCAAATTTATTAATTATTCGCGTTATTTATAGAGCGAGAATGAGTTACCTAAGTTACTGCCCTAGGTGGTTGAGGCCTGCTGATTCTATTTTCCGCGATATATTAACATATTTAAGCGCGCAATTACAGGAACATTGTCCTGTTAAGTGATCGTCGAACTGCATAAATTAAGGTTCCCTTAATGGAATCAGGCATACCCAAAATCAACTGACCAACTCTGTGATATGTTATAGTACATTATCCGCCCCTATTGGGGCTCGAACTCGGTACCTAGGTTTCAAACTTCCGGTTATCATCAGCCGAGTGTGTGTCCTAAGACCACTGAGCTACCAGGGCGGTAGAAGATTTATTCACTTTGGAGTGGGCTATCATATATAGGCCTTTTACAGTCACTCATAGGAAAGTACAACGTTATTCCCGTGCTCTGCCAGAAATGTCAACCGTCGTCACCCTCCCCACAACAATTCATTTATAATTAACTCTGTGATATGGTATACCAAAAATTGGGGCAAATACGATACAAATTTATTATTTTATTTATAGATAATTAGAGAGTCAAGAGTCAACGCAATTCGACATCGAGTGTCAACCCAATTCCAATGTAAGATACGTTTAAAGTAATTAATTAATTATCTTTTGCCATTTCCATAAAGATTTAAAAGAACTACATTCAACAACATACAACTTTTGTTGCAGTTTACATATTGTTGAGGAAGACATGTCAAAAATTGTAGTAATAAATTCACAAACCATTGTTTGAGTAACTTAACTAACTCAACATGCCAAAAAGCGTCAACTTAAACAGCATGGTAATCAAATTTATTCTCCATCACACCTCCATTATGTTTAAGTCACATTACCATAAAGTTTCCTGCAGCTTTGTACTGTACGTAGTGATTGCCGCGGCCATATTTGTTTTTCAATAAATAAAATTATTAATTATTATTAATTAATTAATAGGCGAGAAGTAACTACAGTATCATATAAAGCTAACAAATATGTTAAACGAACATAATCAACCATTGAGCACTCACTATCTATCTGCACTAGTCCTTGAACAACAGATATCCATCCATCGCTAAAATTATACCAGATTCTCTCCGATCAATTGGTAATACCAGCTTAAGACCTACATCATAAATAATACCGTATATTTGCAGCAGAAAAGGAAAATCATTACATTCCTATTACAGTGTAAATCATACGTGTTACCTTAATATGTAAATTCAGCACAAGATACAATGATTATTTGTGACATTCGCATGCTGAATTTCAACTGCATTTTGTAATCCTATGTCATGAATTGCATGAAACGGATAATGTGGCAGCATACTGTACATACATAAAAAGTTGTTCCTTACTGTTATCATTATTATTAATATTCATAACAACAGGCGCACAAAGCGCTATAGTTGAAAATTGCCCGGTTCAGTTACTGTTAATATCGTGTGCAAATTGTATGAACATGGATATATGTAGTAGGCCTACGGTTTATGTGGTTTGATAATTTTACTTCTTAGTAATATTTGTATATATTATATAATAATATTTAATTATTCTTGATAATATTTATATTTATATATGATATATAATAGTATTCAATAATTCCCTAATAATATTTATATATAGGCCTTATATACAGTATAATAATATCAAGTAATTCGTGATGATATTTATATATAATAATATTTTTATATGTAATATATATATCCGTGACCCCTATTATAGTAGGGTATAATTTCCTGATGACACGGAACCAAGGCGTCCTTTAATACGCATTAAAGCAATACTTATTAAAGGACGCCTTGCACGGAACCCCCCCCCCCCCCCCCTCAAATTGTTCTACAAATTTTTATCCTAGGATTTCTAGAACATAGTATATATTCTATGTTCTATATATACTAATATATACTATGTTCTATACTAATATATACTATGTTCTATGTTCTATATATACTAATTTATACTATGATGTTCTATATATACTAATTTATACTATGATGTTCTATATATACTAATATATTCTATGTTCTATATATACTAATATATACTATGTTCTATACTAATATATACTATGTTCTATGTTCTATATATACTAATTTATACTATGATGTTCTATATATACTAATATATTCTATGTTCTATATATACTAATATATACTATGTTCTATATATACTAATTTATACTATGATGTTCTATATATAATAATATTAACTATGTTCTAGAAGTCGTTGCTTTATCATATTGCTTGAAATTTGAAACACAACTAACTAGTTCAACTCACCGTCG
Source organism: Nemertoderma westbladi (assembly GCA_032718475.1). NCBI lineage: Eukaryota > Metazoa > Xenacoelomorpha > Nemertodermatida > Nemertodermatidae > Nemertoderma > Nemertoderma westbladi. Next base: position 16,501 of record JAUCBJ010006286.1, on the reverse strand, counting down.
CGTCGATGACCCTATAAAGCCGGAATTTTTCATTTTTAGCCTTGAAATTTTGTCTATATAAGCGTTTTAAAAAAGTGCCTTTTGCGAAATCGCACCCTCCGTATCGTGGCCACTCTTCCCATTATGTAACAAGATATTAATTTCGTTGTGAAACAGCTGTTATATACAGTAGGCGTTCAAAGATTGCAAGGATTATTGTTCACTGTAGGCCATTTCTTCTATTTAATAAATACTAAAAATTCTACAACGTGTTATTTATTTTATTTGTTGTAAGGTACTGTTTTTGTCAAAGTCGTGAACAATTCTGACAAAAAAAAAAATTTTGTCATCAAAAAATAATGTTGATTAAATTTTAAAGTTATTTCCATGACATTTGATTTTTTATTCTAGCTAGTTTTTGCTAATTTTTTTATAAATGTTATAGAACACGTGTTAGTTATCAATTTTAATAAATATATTTGTTCTAGAACACATTTTTTTCTAAAACAATTTTTGTTTAAAATACCATCCTACTGTCAGAAGGTCAAATATTTCTTCTAGAAAGAAAAACCTCATGATAAAAGCCTTTTTTATATGAAAAAAATTAGTCAACCTATGTGTACCTGAAGGTTTAGTAATGCCCGTATTTCACTATGGAAGAAGCATCGATGGACGATATTTATGCTGAAATCAGCCCAGATAAAAGTGAGAGAAGACTTACATCAAATAAAACGACGTAAGTGGTGGCATAAAGTAGCTAGCTTAAATAGAATCACACAACGTAATGCCGACAGTGTCGGCACAACGTAACTGTCGGCATAACGTAACGCCGATACTGTCGGCACAACGTAACGCCGACACTGTTGGCACAACGAAACGCTGACAATGTCGGCACAACGTAATGCCGACACTGCCGGCACAAGGTTAGCACATTATCTGCACACTGTCGGCACAACGTTATGCTGACACTGCCGGCACAACGTTAGCACATTATCTGCACACTGTCGGCACAACGTTATGCCGACACTGTCGGCACAGTGTCGGTACAACGTTTACACCCGTCGATAAGAGGAGTGTGATATCGCAAATGACACCATTATAAACACTTTAAAAAAAATTAAAGGCAAAATAAAAAATAAATTCCGGCTTCATGGGGACATCTAGTTATGTTTCAAATTTCAAGCAACATGATTAACATTTGTAGAGTCAGTTAGTTAGTGTCAAGCAGTATCATTTATACATCGCCTCTATTGTAATTTATACATAGTTATAATATACTGTACTCAACTCAGGCTAAATTCAATTTAAACGTAAAGGCTTAGTAGGTTTTGTATATCTGGGACGTTTACAACAGCTGTTGATTAAACTAACAAAACCAGAAAATAAAACCAGATTTCATAGGAAGCTTGTACGTACATTTACTTAATATTGGTTGCTTCCAATGTTTTTTTATTAAGCTACCTGGGAATGTATTATAGGGAGAAATAATTATTAGTGTCTTTATTTTATTTATCTAAAACAGTAAAATCCCATAGCAGAGTAAACTGGTCTTTGGGGCCGTTTCCCAGGTTGCGGATATGGATAACATTTCACACATCGCACTAATTGTGATTGTGATTTCTCTGCTTAGCTGAAACGGCTGTGTATTACGAGACGGGAGGCAGTTTGTTTGGTTGATGCATGTCATTCTTGGTTTGCATCTTCCAATCCCATCTGTTTATTGGAGGCTGTGTAAAAGACAGGTTCGTTTAAGGCCATCTTGATGGCGTTCTAGTAAAATAATGATTGCTAAAAAAGTTCTTAGTAGCCTGCCGATCAATAATTAATTTAAACTGCACAGAGAAAAGATCGACCACCATTGAGATCTACATTCTACACAGCAGACCAATTTCATGCCATCCTTTAATTTCAGACAAACTTATTTACAGTAATAATTGATATTCAATCTCATAAACATGCCAGTCAGTAAATATTGCACAGAAAATAGTTGACATCATCCATCAATCAAGAAACAAACTTATAAGCCATTGATTTCTACATTTAAAGATACATACTACTACCAAATACATTTTATTGTTTACAATTTATTTTTCTTGAATTCAAAACATTAAATTCAGGAATAAATCTTTATCAGTTCTAGAGTAAATGTTATTTGATTTGTTTGAGTTTTATAAGTAATGGGTTTTAACACATTATGCAAGCGGAATAAACAAAACAGAAAGAAAAATAAATAAATCAGAAATGTATAAAGAAACTTATAGAAATGAATCAGTACCCGGATTGTTCGGTTCCGGACAGCCACGGACCAAAATTGTCCTACTTCCGACAGTACAACATCTACCTACATGTATATTACATATTTATTTAACAACACAACATAGTACAATAAAAATTTACCACATCAATACACCATCGAACCCAAACCCATTCCCCTTTATACTTTACTATATGGCTTTCCGTATTCCTATTGGTCGCTGTCAGTGGCAGATCTTATAAATAAATTGAATATCGGCCAATAGGATCACTCCCAGGGGCTCATTTCCTATCTGGTAGAGGAAGACAATGGTAGGCATATCCATCCAATTCTGGCAGGTTTTTGTCACATCCCTTACATCTTCTAATTATTTCCGTTGGACCATATAATAATGGGACGAGCGTCTCTCATACCAGAACCAAAGTGTCCTGAGGAAGGAAGCAATTACCCGGGTTTTGGGAATTATATAGCCACCGTGCGTACTTTCTTCATCAGACTTAATAAAGAAGTTGTCAACCCAAGTAAAGTAAGCACGCTTACCTTTTGTGTGAAAGTTTGATTACGATGCGCAGGCTGGCTGGATGGGTGAACTCTTCACACACAAATTACTGACAGCACTGATATTGATATTAATTTATTGAGATCATATATAAGTACTACAACAACCAAATGGGTTATAATATAGCATATGTAAAATAAATTATTGATACGATAAATAAAATGGTTATGTAATGGTATAAAACGGCAAATATGTCTCATAGGATAGCCCCGAGGCGCCCATGTGAAGAATACCAGGATTTCACTTTTTGGTTGACTATTCATTGGAATTTTATATATGAAGATTTTTTATTTTTTTTAATGTATCTTTATTAAGCAAACAAGGTATTAAATCAAACAAGGTAATAGTAGCTTACAGCTTACCATCTGCAATATACTGAATATAACTATACGAAATACTGAAATACAGGGCTATATTGTAGCTGACACTACATCACTATGGTGGATGGCGATGGCGACACTTTGGAGCCACCGCAGGTAGTTATAGTTAAGCCATGTTTATCAGTTGTCGTCCAAGGCATGGCGTCCTCTGTTTGGGCGGAGACGTGCGAGGTTTGTCTGTCCTCGTTTACCACTGAAGATATTTATTCGGCAACTGGCACTGAACTTCGAAGTGATTAACCGCCGGGACACAAATGAGCGCTCAGCGGCTACCGCTAACTTGAAAGATACTGTATATGGGAAAAACTACGTGAGCTGGAATCAGGTGCTTTGATGCCATTGATAGCAGTGGGTGCACTTGATGCGCTATCGCTGCCGCGTAGGCCTTCTGTAGCTCCTACAGGTGGTGGTTCTAGTTCGGGTGGTCTATCTAATGTTCGAGATTTTGACACAGGAACCCGCCTGCCAGGCTTAGATGAAAAGATGGATAGTTACCACAAAGAGATGTTGGATAAACTTAAATTGATAGAGTCTACTGTGGGAAAACTTTCTAGTTCGTCTGGGGCTGTACTTCCAATGCCTCCTAGGTTTCAAAGACAGTCTTATAGTCAGGTCGCTGCTCGTTCTCCACTCCGTGGCCCTCGTTGTGGCTCATTTCATTCGCAGAACCCGGGGAATAAAACTCCCCAGGCCACGCCCCGCAGCAACAGCCTGGGAGTCTTAAGAGACCGCGATTCTCCCGCCATCGAGGTCACAGCCGGTGATGTAGCCAATGACGATTCGGGGGAGTGGGTGAAGGTTAAACCCTATAGAAAGCTTAATAAGGGAGTTGAAGGTACAATGAGCCCGACAGGTAGCCTTAAGGGGGTCGCGCGCGCCCGTGCTGCCCCAGTTCCTCCCTCCGAGATTTATGTTAACAATATAGATCACGACGTTACACCCAGCGATCTAATGGAGGATCTCAAGGCATGTGGTATTTCGGTAGACGCGGGTTCTATAACGAAAGTATCTAAGGAAGAAGCTTGGTCTGCCAGTTTTCGCATTAGCGTGGAAACTCAATATCTTGACAAAATCCTTGAGCCTTCTCTATGGCCCCGTGGTGTCTTCGTTCGGAAGTGGTTCCATCGATCAAGGCGACCCAGACAATCTGGCGGATATAATCCCGGTGCCTGGGGTTACTGATGGACTGCTGATAGCTATCAACCTATTTGTGCCTTTTATAATTTATATATTTTTTTATGCAATATTTTGTATTGATTCCTTTATTTTTTATACTCAACTGTTAAAATGGCTACTACGGATAATAAAACACACGTAACAATAACTTCGTACAATAGTACAGGTTTTGGTCCTGATAAGATTGATATGTTAAAATGTCTTTCTATAGGTTCAGATGTTGTGTGCATTCAGGAGCATTTTCTCCTTTATGATAATGTTCAATATTTACACAATGAATTTCCCCAATATCGGTGCTTTACTAATCCTGCTACTTATGTTGGTGATTCACAAACAGGAGGTCGCCCCAGTGGTGGTCTATCTATGCTTGTAGATGTGTCCATTGCTAAATATGCACGCCTTTTTAAGTGTAGTAACAGAAGGTTACAAGCGTTGAAATTCAATTACCAAATTCTTCGTTTGCAATTTTAAATGTATATTTTCCTGTAGACAGTAGATCTACTACAGTCATTTCTGATGAATTTTTAACACTATTACAGGATATCAAAAATTTAATTGTTTAACTAGATACTCCAAATCTTTACTTAGTGGGTGATTTTAATGCTGATTTTTCGCGTGATACTTTACACGTTAATATTCTGAATAATTTTATACACAACAATTCGGTCTTTAAACTTTGGGATAAATTTTCTATTGACTACGTATGAACATATATTAAACGGTAATTTATTCACCTCCACACTAGACTATATTCTTTGCTCCAGTGGTTTGTGGTAGACTCCTGTTTTGAAGGAGGAGTAATTCACAATGGTGCGAATAATTCAAATCATAGCCCTGTGTATATTAACCCTATTACCACTGGGGGGGGGGGGGGGGGGGGAATCGGCCCCTTCCTAGTTTTTAGTTGCTGTAACTATGCAACCACATTACGTACCGGCCCAATTTTTTGTGAGAATTAGTCAAATTTAATGCCGCATCTTTTGCAAAAAACGCCGTTGCAATTGGATTTCTACTTTTCGATGTGGGTGCCACCTCAAAATTTGGTCTCCAGCACCAAATTTTTTGAAATTTTCGAATTTTACAAAGTCATTCGTGATTTAGTAATTATTTGTGTTTGGGCTATTTTTATTTATTTTCATTGGTTTGGATCACTCTAATGCTCTATACAAGTATGTAAGTGTAGTGGTACGTCATTTTTGGAGCACCAAATTTAGGGCGTGGCACTTTAAAATTTCAAAATTACTTTATTCGGAAAATTTACTAAAGTTCTGATTTCGAAGCATTTTTATTGGTTTTCTGGAGCGCTGAATCGATTAAAAGTAGTATAGAAGCCTGAAGACTTAGTGGTTCGCCATTTTTTGGTGCACCAAAATTAGGGTGTGGCACTTCAAATTTTGAAAAATACGAGATTCGGAAAATACACTGAAGTTTTGATTTGCAAAGCATTTTTATAGGTTTTCTGGAGCGCTGAATCGATTGAAAGTAATATAGAAGCCTGAAGACTTAGTGGTTCGCCATTTTTGGTGCACCAAAATTAGGGCGTGGCACTTCAAATTTTGAAAAATACGAGATTCGAAAAATTCACTAAAGTTTTGATTTTAAATTAATTTTATAGGTTTTCTGGAGCGCTGAATCGATTGAAAGTAATATAGAACCCTGAAGACTTAGTGGTTCGCCATTTTCGGTGCACCAAAATTAGGGCGTGGCACTTCAAATTTTCAAAATTACTTTATTCGGAAAAAACACTAAAGTTTTGATTTCAAAAAATGGCTAACTTCTAAATCTTCAGGCTTTTCTATATTACTTTCAATCGATTCAGCGGTCTGGAAAACCTATATAAATTCGTTAAAATTTCAATTTCGGTTTATTTTCCGAATCTCGTATTTTTCAAAATTTTAAGTGCCACGCCCTAATTTTGGTGCACCAAAAATGGCTAACCACTCAGTCTTCAGGCTTCTATATTACTTTCAATCGATTCAGCGGCCCAGAAAACCCATAAAGATGCGTTGAAATAAAAAAATTAGGGGCATTTTCTGAATATCTAATTTTTCAAAATTTGAAGTGCCACGCCCACTTCTTATGTGCATGAAAAATAGCATCCACTTCAATTTTTGGAAGTGGAATATAATCACATTCGATTCAGCGTCTTGAAAAACCTACTAAATCTAGCTAACCTGCCACACTATTAGTTTTTAGAAAACGAAAAATTTTGTAATTTTGTCCTGGGACATACTTTTATTTTTCATCAAAATTATGAGTCCCTGCTTATGAAATTTTAACTTTTTAAGGTTTGGTAGTGTTCATCTATAGTTGTTTCACCAAGAGCCCAAATTTTGTAGGATTTCATTGGACGACTACAAAAATATAGTGGGTGGGCCGAATCGGCCCCCCCCAGTGCTGCTAATGGTCAAAACACCCCAGTGGTAATAGGGTTAAGTTTAAGGTGGATTCCTTAGTCAGATTATGTGAGGTACCTCCTAATTTATCAGGCCGACCCTGTTTCAATAAAGCTGATAACGATCAAAGGAAAATGTTTAATGATTATATTAAGGAGAACTTAAGCACAGTCATTGATGAGCCGTGTATTGCGTGTGATAATTTGTTTTGTACAGATGCGGACCACATTAGTTTGATTGACAGCATTGCTGCTTGTATTACTGATACACTGTCAGAATCTACTCAGTTTCTCCCGCATTCCGGTCCACCTGTCCAAAAGGGTTCCACACCAGTCCTTCCTGGTTGGAATGAATATGTTCGTCCATATAAGGAAGACTCAATGTTTTGGGACGGAATGTGGCGTGCTGCTGGAAAGCCTTGTGCGAGTAATGGTAATCTGTTTCATCTTAGGAGAGTTGCGAAGTCGCAATATAAGTATGCAGTACGCCGTCTGAAGGGCCGTGCCGATCAGTTGCGTAGAGAAAAATTATTAGAAAGCCTTTTGCATGATAAGCAAAACATTTTTGCTGTAATCATAAAGTTACGTGGAAATACATCGACTGGGAGTCATACAGTAGAGGGAGCACCTGCCAGTGAGGATATAGCAAATGTTTTCAGTGATATCTATTCTAGTCTCTTTAACCAAGGTTATGACGAAGATCTGAGTAATCTTGGACATCTGGTCCGTGACAAAATAGAGCAAACTAGCTTTGAAAATGTAGAATGGGTTACTCCAGGTCTTGTATCTGCTGCAATTAGTAAGCTGCAATCAGGTAAATCTGATGTTAGTTTTGCCTTTGACTCTACTTGCCTTTTAAATGCCCCTAGCGAGTTAGCCTCATCACTATGTGTATTGTTTAATGCATGTTTATTGCATGGCTATGATCCGAAGTTCTTACTAATTTTTTATATTATCCCATTGGTTAAAGATAAATTAGGGGACATATCGAGCTCATCCAATTATCGGGCTATCGCTATTTCTTCATTAATCCTAAAGATATTTGAATGGGTGATGGTTCTGTCCCAGCGAGATGCGCTTGTTGTTGATGAGTTGCAATTTGGGTATCAGAAGAATTCAAGCACAACTATGTGTTCTTGGACAGCTACTGAAGTAATTTCATTCTACTCCCGTTTCTCCACGCCTGTTTTTGGTTGCTTTATGGATCTATCAAAGGCATTTGATATGATCGAATGGTGTTCACTTTTCCTTGAACTTCTAAAGAAAGGTTTATCGGATATATTTTTATGGACGTTAATTTCAATTTATGCGGGTCAGTTAAGCTCTGTAAAATGGAATGGTGCTTCTTCGGAGCAGTTTAGAATTACTAATGGAGTTAGACAAGGATCGGTGGCTTCACCAATCCGGTTTTGTGTTATTGTTAACAAGTTGATAATCAAGTTGCGTCAATCTGGTGTTGGCTGTCACATTAGTTCAAGGTATTTCGGGATTGTTGTCTATGCAGACGACATTCTGCTTCTTTGTCCATTGTTAGCTTATTCAATTCCGCTAACCACCCCATAAAGTGAGGTTTAAGCAATATTGGGGAACACGAGGTCGACTATCAATCAACCTCGTGTCACCCCAACAAAGTGGGAAGGAGAAACCCCAGAGAACACACACACAATAGGGGTCAGGGGTTAAACCCCTGAGAGAGAGGGAATAGCAGGGGTAAAAGGGAAACACTCCAAGGGAGGTAGAAAGGTGACAAATGAGTTATTAGCCAATGGGGGGAAGGCATCGGCTGGATAGCGTGATATGGCCAACCCGTGCAATATATTACCAGCTACCATGTCATTCAGTTCAGTTATCTCATTCAGTCAGTCGGTTCAGTTAGGGCAGAGCGGTGACTTCTAATACCGTCCACTGCAATAACTGTGTTTGTGCTTATCCTATTATATTTATACTGCTACAGCGTCAACAATATTAGAACTCTTAATCTGATGATAAACGCTTTTCACTCACACGGCGGGGACGCGTAATTAAAGAACCGGGATAAATCGGGATCTCCGGATCCCGTCACAGTATTAGAAACCAACAGCCCAAACTGTCGCTGCCAGCCACCGACCTAAAGACAAAAGATGAGTCGAACAGGAGAGACGACACCGCCGCTGACCCCGGACGGCGATCTAACTATCCACGAGGCCGCGACGAGACGGTACAGACCCACGACGCCGGACCCATCGATAGCGGGCGATCCGGCAACCAAAGACGAGGGGGGCCGTCTACAGCGAAAGGACGAGTCGGGAGAGGAGAGAGACGAGTCGACACACGACGATGGTCGACGTGCCGATGTCGCCGGCCAGCCACAGGCCGAGGGCGACGGACAGCCCACCGGAACGGCGATGGTGGGGCCGCCGGTACGACGCCGGACCCAGAGAGACAGTGGGTAGTTCGAAGCGTCTGATGACGAAGTTGATGAACACCCACATGGTCACGGAGGACATGCTGAGGACAGTACTAGCAAAGTGTGAGGGTATCATTAATAGCAGACCGCTATATCCAGAAAATGATGACCCTGAGTCATTAGACGTGCTGACGCCCAGTCACTTTCTAATGGAAAGGCCAGCGACAATCAACATGCGGGGTGTAGACCCAGATGACATACATTCCCGCCAGAGTTGGAAAGTCGCTAAGGCGATAAACTAGCAGAGTACTGGAGGAGGTGGGTCGAGGAATATCTGCCCACGCTACATAAAAGAAGTAAGTGGAGGAATACGAGTAGAGAGTTAAAGGAGGGTGATCTGGTGATCGTCACGGACGATACCATCATCAACAACCAATGGCGGTTGGCGAGAGTTGTGGGCACTTACTCTGATGAGGATGGAAGAGTCCGATCGGTAGAAGTGCGAATAGGTGGCAAGATAGGTGCGAAAGACAGGAAGACCTACAGGAGGGCTGTAGGGAAATGCTGTCTGCTAGAGGGAGCACCTTGAGTTAGAATAATTTTAGTGGAGTTTAGTCGTCCAAGTTTTGGACTGAGGGGGGTGGGATTGAGGGCAAGACGCCCTTCCCACACAATTAAAATAAAAATAAAAAAAATAAAAGAGAAAGTCTTAGAATAGTACATAATAGGTATGCAGTAGTAGGCAGAAGTTAGTTAGTAAGAGGGTACATAGTACCGTCAGTAGGTAGAAGCTAGGTAGAGGGTACGTAGTACCGGTTAGTTAGTTAGTTGGAGAGAGTTAGAGTTAGTAAGAGGGTACGTAGTACCGGTTAGTTAGTTAGTTGGAGAAAGTTAGAGTTAGTAAGAGGGTACATAGTACCGGTTAGTTAGTTAGTTGGAGAGAGTTAGAGTTAGTAAGAGGGTATGTAGTACCGGTTAGTTAGTTAGTTGGAGAGAGTTAGAGTTAGTAAGAGGGTATGTAGTACTGGTTAGTTAGTTAGTTGGAGAGAGTTAGAGTTAGTAAGAGGGTACGTAGTACAGGTTAGTTAGTTAGTTGGAGAAAGTTAGAGTTAGTAAGAGGGTACATAGTACCGGTTAGTTAGTTAGTTGGAGAAAGTCAGAGTTAGTAAGAGGGTATGTAGTACCGGTTAGTTAGTTAGTTGGAGAGAGTTAGAGTTAGTACGAGGGTATGTAGTACCAGTTAGTTAGTTAGTTAGTGGAGTTAGAGGTTAGTAAGAGGGTACGTAGTACCGGTTGGTAGAAGTTAGTTAGAAGTTAGTGAGAGGGTACGTAGTACCGGTCAGTAAGAGTAAGAGGTAGAAGGATATATATAATAGACATTAGTTAGTAGTTAGTAGCGAGAGGGGGCATATGAGTACAACTGGATATATCGTGTAGGCCACGCGACGCATACTGCTGTACTGCACAAGCCCACAGAGTAGGCCAGAATGTGGATTATGGGATAGAATAATCCATAGGCAATAGTAAGTAGTAGCACGATAGTAGGATTGAATTAAACTAGAATATTAAAAATAGAATAGGGCTAAGAAAATTAACAAATTATGGTAACAGTGGCAAGTAAAATTCTGGAACATAATTAAAGTAACTGACAAAATTGCAATTTAGGTACAATTTGGTAGCTACAGAAATCAAGTAGTGAAATTTAGGCTAATTAACTTAGTAATCCAGAGGGAGATAGGCCATCGAACTGAAATAAACCATCTCAACCTATCACTCATCCTATTGCGCCTTGGCAAGGCACCACCCAACGGGTGAGCGATCGGGCAGAGTTCGAGATGGCAGGCAAACTTGTGCGAAAGAGAAAGACGGAGCTAGGAGGAAAGGAGATACTGGTGGATTTCACCAAGAGGCACCCGGAAGAGAAGACGAAGGGATACTACGAGCGGTTAGAGAGAGGTCACGCAGCGCGAGCGCTACAGGACCATTTCAGGGAGGTGCACGAACAGCGGATGGTCGGGACCTACTGGATGCCGTCGCTGGACAACGCGATCTTCGAGCATTTCCACTACGTGGTGAAAGGAGATGAGGCGAAGTTCGGGATTCCGAAGTATGCGAGAGAGCCACCGAGGAAAGATTGGAAGAGGTTCGTAGAGTCTGTCAGCAGGGGAGAATACATGATCCTAGACGACGAAGGAACCGTGGAAGACGAGGAGGGTTCGAGGAGAGGATCGGCGGGGTCGGCCAGAACCATACTCCTACATTTGGCCGCGCCAAATGGGGATATATTCCTATTCGATCTAGGAACGTATGGAAAGAAGGAGGGGCCGAAGTTGAACCGGTTGCCGAAGGCGGTGCAAACCCTAGTGAGAGTGAACTCAACGACGAAAGTGGGATCGGTGATTCGCGATGACGCGGAGAGAATCATTGGTCCGGACACCCCCAACCTTCTGGATATGCAGACGGTCTATATGCTCTAACAGCACCAGACGGGTTGGGACTAGTAGAGAACACAGGACATTGCGGGGCGGTGGCAATGGGCCAGTTAATGGGGCTCGTGTGTCACAAACCGATTGACTGGGGTAAGTTCAGAGGGGAGTACGGAGCGGACTTGGCGAACTCGCTGAAGTGGGGAGCGAGGCCAGGGAAACAAGAGGTGTATCAATTCCGGAGAGGAGCGATAAAGGTATATCAGAAGCGATATATCCTACAGGAGGACTGGATAATGATGGGTTTGCTTAACCTATTCATGACCGTGGTTATCGAGAGGGAACCAGCGGCATTCCTATTATCGGGATCACCCCTAAGCTACAGAAGAGCCTTTAAGACGGCTTTCGGGGTCTGGTAGACCACCCGGGCCTGAAGGGCGGGTCGGTGTACTTCAACAGCCGACATCTGGTAGACGGGGAGATAGATACGCCGTATCAGAGATTTGAACAGCTAGAGACGGATAGACGAGAGGCGAAGCGACTGGAAGAAGTCGCTAGACAGGAGAGGAGAGAAGCAGAGGAAAGGGAGGAGGAAGCTAGGGCACAGAGCTACGGCTTCGAAGAACAGGCGGGCTTAGACGAACTCCGTTGGACCTCATCAGGGAGTTCGGGGAGTCTCTAGGGCGAGAACTAGGATGGACGGTGAGATCACCGAAACAGTCAACGTCGGGATTGCAGACGACGCCCATACCAGCGGGCGCCGAGGGCGACCAGCCGCTAAGGAGGCTAGGGGAGCTGGAAGGATGGAAAGCTACGGGCGAGAGCCAAGGCGGGAAGGGGCATAGTGGATCCACCGGGATACCGGGGTTGGAGCCACTGCCAGAGGAAGACGAGGACGACGACAAGTTCGGGGAGATGCCGCCCATCGGGAGGATCGGCCACTCGGACACGGACTGGGTTGGCGGGAGGGTGGTGACGGCCAGTGGGGCGAGGGCCTTCTGGGATAGACCCGGCAAGCGGGCCTGGGTGCATGAGAAGCCGGCGATGGATTTCGCGGGGAGCACTATCAGGTTGGGCGAGCAACCGGGGACGGCACCACGGGTAGTATTCGGGGAGACGATGCCCGGGAGGGGCGAGGAGATCGATGTAGACAGGGACGCTAACGTCCGGAAGTTCGCTTACCAGCGACTCCACAGACCGCGGAGATTGCTTGGGACGAAAGACGACGTGGGGCGGGAGACATTGGTGCTCGACTGTGACTACTGTGGGAGACAGACCCATCAGGAAAGGAGCTGCTTGTACCGGTTCCAGAAAGGGACTAGTTGTCTCTACTGCCGCGAGTCGAGCCACAGGATGGGGGCGTGTCCACGGTTACATAACCGATGTTCGAAGTGTAACTTTCGGGGGCACTACGGACGCCAGTGCGACTGGATGGACGACGAAGAGAAGTTTAGGGTCTTCGAGGAGTGGGCCGACGTCGGGGCGATGACTCGGCAACGCATGAAGGCCCAGGAGTTCCGGTGGGGCTTCTTTAACATCAATCAGGAGGCTCACATGGAGATTATCAAACGGAGGCTTCCGTTTACCTACCAGGAAGTGGCGACAGCGGCGTCGTATGCCGGAGTGATAAATACGCAGAGGTATTTGGATAGGTGGACGCCACAGAACAGAGGAGAGTTCAGGGATTTCTTGGCGGAGCATGTGCCGCGGGCAATGAAGATGATCCTATGGGACGCCACCAGGGGGAGACAACAGGGCCACTCGGAGGGGCCACCCGCGAAGCGATACCGGGAGCTAATAACACCGGCACCCAAGGAGTCGACGACTGGGATCAGTAAGGAGGTGGCGGCGAGAGTCCGAAGCCAGAAAGCAGACAAGACCAGAGGAGCGGCAGTGACCAAGAAACGACCAAGGGAGGAGGACGACAGAGGGAAAGACTTGAGGCGGTTCCCAAAGGCAGGTGGAACGAACTAAGACTTCGGTGTAACATGCCTGGAAGGCACCACGCGAGACGTGCGAACTCCTAAGTACAAATTCAAGTAATTTAAATAATTGAAAAGTGCAATTAGTAGGTACGTACGTAGTAATCATTATTAGCTTAGTAAAATATAATCGAAGTAAGTACTATAGTCATTCAACCTTTTTCCAATTAGCTACTGGACCGGGGGACGACTGACTATGACAAACGAGACACTAGACGACTTCACACTTCCTGAGTGCGACGGCACAGGAAAGGGGGGTGAGACTCGTCAGAGATGAGTAAGTTAGCCGAAGAGGGGTCGAGCAATGGAGTAATAGTGCGGAGTGTGAAGAGAGTGTGGGCGCAATTCAAGTGTGGGGGGGGGGGGGGAGAAGTAAGAGGCAGAGTGAGGGACGAGGAGGTCCGAGGGCGTGTAAGAGTTAGGATGAGAGTAGAGAGTCAGTGGTGAAAGTGTTGGGGAAACAAAAGTCGTGTGAGAGGAGCGCGCGATCGGCCCGACACGGGACGCCAGGTAAACAGGGTAGCGATATCATACCCATCGGGAGCGGCCTGGAAAACCGGCTCCGAGAAAAATAGTTCCACCCCACACCCGATACTAGATCGGGATCCAGCGGAATTGTAGCGCACTAGAGGTGGATGCTATCTTCTCCGGGAAGATAGCATGGGGGGAGTGTTAGCTTATTCAATTCCGCTAACCACCCCATAAAGTGAGGTTTAAGCAATATTGGGGAACACGAGGTCGACTATCAATCAACCTCGTGTCACCCCAACAAAGTGGGAAGGAGAAACCCCAGAGAACACACACACAATAGGGGTCAGGGGTTACACCCCTGAGAGAGAGGGAATAGCAGAGGTAAAAGGGAAACACTCCTAGGGAGGTAGAAAGGTGACAAATGAGTTATTAGCCAATGGGGGGAAGGCATCGGCTGGGTAGCGTGCTATGGCCAACCCGTGCAATATATTTCCAGCTACCATGTCATTCAGTTCAGTTATCTCATTCAGTCAGTCGGTTCAGTTAGGGCAGAGCGGTGACTTCTAATACCGTCCACTGCCGCCATCATTCACCTATATAACTGTGTTTGTGCTTATCCTATTATATTTATACTGCTACACCGTCAACAATATTAGAACTCTTAATCTGACGATAAACGCTTTTCACTCACACGGCGGGGACACGTAATTAAAGAACCGGGATAAATCGGGATCTCCGGATCCCGTCACATCCATCCATCACGGGTCTTCAGTATATGGTTAACCTTTGTTCTGATTTTGCCAGAAATAACAAAATGAAATTTAGTACCAACATCGATCCTACAAAGAGCAAAACAACCTGTATTCCATTTGCTGCTAAATGGTCCCCTCCGAGTTTCAAACTTCCATGGGTAAAGGAAATGAAACATATCGGTAATATGTTCCACTACTCGAACAAGTTTGATAGAGATCTCTGTCTTAAACGGGGAAGTTTTATCGGGAAGATGAATTGTCTCCGCCAAGAATTCTTTTTTGCACACCCAGCTACTCAGTCAGAGTTGCATAGAGTTTATACAACTAGCTTCTATGGAAACGGTTTATGGGACATCTGGTCGGATGCTTGTGTGCGGCTTGTAACTGCTTGGAAAAAGAACTTGAGAACTACCTGGAATCTCCGATATAATACACACAGGTGCATCGTTGAACATCTGAACCCCTTCCAGCATCCTTTTGTCATGCTGTGTTCGAGATTTGTAGGGTGTGCAAAACGACTGTTATCGTCCAGTGTGAATAAGCCATCGTTATTCTTTCTTGCGAATCTATGTCTATTCGATTGTAGAACTGTTTCCGGTAGTAACCTGTACAATATTGCAGCAAAGGTCAACGTAAACGTGAAGGATCTTAACACGAACATGTTTAAGAGTCTACGATGGTTTTGTAATCCTAGCGGCTCAGATATAGCTAGGGTTGTAAGATAATTAGTTGAGTGTCGCTATAACCTGTGTATACCGGGCTGTATATCAGATATAGCTACTGTAGGGTTGCAAGATAATTAGTTGAGTGTCGCTATAACCTGTGTATACCGGGCTTCACAAATGAGGAGCTGGATATATACTCCAGGAGGAGAGGACTATATATTAAAGTTAGTTTGTAACGTCATAATTCCCTTAACTTAAATTATTATATTGTGCTATATTTATGTATATATATATATTTTTTTTTTGTTCTTCTTCCTTTGGTACATTATATTATATTTACTACTACTGTACGTAAGACAATGTGTATTTTCTTTTCTGTATTTCCTTTCCGTATCTGTGCTACATTCGTTTGATCGTATGCACGAATAATAATAATAAGTGTTTTATAGCGCTTATTTCTGTGAATTTCTTGAAATTTTGAAATTTATGAGATTTGGAAAAACACCAGAGTTTGTATTTTTGTTTGTTTTGTACCTTTTTTATCTTTCAATATATTTTATATGTTTTCCGGTAAGCTGTATCGATTGAAAGTAGTCAGTAAAATAATAATACATGTAATAATTGTACTTATATTTGTTATAGCAGGCGCCTTGTGCTGCCACTAAAGTAGACATGTTTTTAGAGTAATTTCATTCGAATCAGCGACCCAGAAAACCCATAAAAATGCACTGAAATCAAAACATGGTGGTATTTGACGGATCTCATATTTTCCAAAATTTGAAGTTCTTAGATACCAGAAAAATAGCATACCGGTTAATTTTGGGGATGGAATATAATCGGAGTCGATTCTGCGTCTTGAAAAATCTACTAGAGCTAGACATTACTGCCACACTATTAGTTTTTAAAATAATAAAAACTTTACATTTGGTCCTGGGACAACATATCAAATTTTATTTTTTTAAGGTTAGGAAGCGTTCATCGATAATTTGTTCACCTACAGTCCAAATTTCGTAGGAATTCGTTGGACGATGTCGAAAATACAGTGGAGTGGGGGTGGGGGGGGGGGGGATCGCCCC
>JAUCBJ010006285.1:0-22514 GCA_032718475.1 Nemertoderma westbladi | reverse complement strand
ACTACTTGTTAAATTCGATATTTCAGTGGAAGAGCTATTTGGTTCGGATCAGAGTTCATATCTACTTTAGTACAGTAGTTTTATTTGAACTTAATCAGCGCGGGTGACGGACTTCAAAACAAATAATATTCTAATATTTTTAGTATTCCATTATTGAATATTATGTTATAAATACATAAATCATTTACTTTATTTGCGTAAGTTGGTAATTTAATCTCTACTGTTACCATTGGTTGTAAACTTCAATAAATCATTATTGTGCGCAATATTGTTAGAGAAACAGTAATTTCTCTCTCAATAAACAGTGAAAACATACAGATAGTGGCGCACATTGACTTTAATTGACAATTATTGTGATCGCCAGCCAGTGCCGGATTAACCTTAAGGTACGACCTTAGGGCCAGACGAAAATACGGGCTATTTTTTCTCAGCGAGTCATTCCTGTGAAAAAAATTATTTTTATCTGAAAAGTCCACATTTTTTCTCACTAAAATTTCTAGAAAACAGAACAAAAGTGCATCTTTCGACTACTTCCTATCACTAGATTTGTGGTAGAAATTGCAAAATTGTAGCTCAATCGACCGACAGCTGCTTGTGTTATTAGTTCAAGACCTGATAGCAGGGAAATAATAAAACATGGGCAGTAAAACTTTAAAGTGCTTATTATGAACAATGGAGAATTTAATTTGTTTATTTGTGGGGATTTATTTGTACAGTAGTTACTGTATGTACAGTAATTAAAACTTTCCAGAACAACTAAATAATGACGTGGTGACATGCCTGCATACTGGAAATACTGTACATCGTAAATCAAGGTCGTAAATTTGTACGGCCTGGAGATGGCAGTGCGAAATTAATTTTTTTCACCGGAAACGGGTTTTATAAATATAGGCCCTAATAGATAAAAAAAAAGGATAAATTAATTGTAGATAAAATAGTTGTTGATAAAAAAAACCGTGTCAGAAATAACTTCTTGTCACTACTGTAATTTAATTTAACCGAAATTCAGATGTTCTGCCCTCGTGTATTGCATTTTGCATTTTAGGTGTCAAATTTGGCATTTTAGGTGCAATTCCTGCAAAACCTAAAACTCTCGGACAGCATAATTGAATTTGGGTAAATTAAAATTAGTGACAAAAAGTACTTATTTCCGAGACTGTTCTCTTATCGAAAAACATTACTTTCTCAGCAAGTCCAAATCTAGATCAGAAATATTATATCTTTGCACTAAAGCCCCACACTTTTGGTGTGTTATATTTCTCAGCAAGTCCAGTAAAGATAAGTAAAGTGAAACCTACCCTACAGCAAATAAATAACACATTTCCACGATCCGATCAAAATTGCTAAATACCTACAGGGACCAGTCAGCTTTAAGGGGGCTCACTATAACCCCTACAGAAATGAAATTTTCGAAAATTTACACAATTTTTTGCTGTTTGAAAGAAGGGCTTTCATAAAAGGTGATATCTGTTTTCAACATTGAATTATTTTTTGACCTCAAAACTGCTCTTTTCAACAACATAATATATTGCTGATATTTATGCCTCTCTGTATAAAACAACCTTTTTATCAGTTTGTCGATTTTGACTTTTTTCATCACTAAATTCCCTACTACTTTTTTATTTTTAACTCAATTTCCATTAAACATAATAGACCAAAATGTTTAGCATCTTTAGGGCTACAATCGTGAATATTGGTTTGTAAAACATCGCCATTTGGATCTTCTAGAACCGATTTTGTAACTGCTACACTTTGTCTATCACAAAATAGTACTATTTGCACGCAGTCATCCAACGAAAATACTGTACATTTCCATCGCAACATTTTCACAATTTCAGTTGTTTTTAGCAGCTTTTTCTTTTGAAAGGGTTTGCGGAAAAATATAAATTTTCGGGCCATTTTTGGAAATTACTAAAATGTGCCTTAGGGCCACCAGAGGCTTAATCCGGCACTGTCGCCACCGCAAATTGACCGCAAGGGAAATAAGTCTTATTTATTGTTTTGGTTAGAAAAAACGGCCACTGTTAAACTGCTCTTTTCCCTTAATGTTTTAAAATTAAATCAAATTAATTTGTCAAATCCACTAAACACACATTTGGTGTTTGCGGTAAAATTGCGCCATTGGCTCAAAACATGGTATTATCTATTACAGTAGGCCAACTGTTGCAAATTTTAAGCAATAAGGATGGGGGCGTGGCGGTTTGTTAGAAAAATTAATTTTATTATGAGACATGGAGAGGACAATTTATTATTACGTACCCTTCTCATATCCCCCAACACTCCCCCCAACGGAAAGGATTTTAGATTGGATTTTATTAAGTTTTTTAGATTTGATTTTATGAAGTTGTTCGGAATTATAATAATATTGATAGATAAAATTACAACTCTTTTGGGAGACAATTACAATTAACATTTCGTTCTTTTATCATTATTCAAAATGATGGGAAAGTTATTGATTCAAATTGATAACGTTTGTGATCTAATTTTTAACTATATTTTAACACAAGATGGTTCCACAATAAGGAGCACATTATAGTAGCAAAACAGTGACATTGTATCAGTTTATTTAGTTAATAAACGGCATATATTTATAGAAATATTCTTCGCGAACGAAGACAAATGAGATTCAGTCTGCAGATTGCGATCAATCATTAGTAGACCTGCATCATCTGCCCGACTGACTAAAGAGCGCCGTAAACGCTGAGACTTACACGTCTAATTAGTGTGGTCTACAAACCGCTTAAACTCCTGCAGGAACCCAACGTACTGTCTGTGTTCATACGAAGTGCTAAACTGCTGCAACGACTGCAGAAAGTCGGCATCCAAACCTCTTTCCTCCAACATCCCTAGAATCAGATCGTACATCGTCTGGTCCATAACATCCCCGGACACTGAATAAGTTGAATCCTTCCATTCCCCATCATGCAGAGCAACCTCTTGCACCTCAAGCACATTAATATCACCGTCAAGGTCTTTCCTGAGGATATCCTCAGTAAAGGTGCCTGTTATACTCATCATCCTACTCCCGGGTTTCCGTATATCTATCGTTATTACCGGCACACTCGCTATGCTCCCCATATTACCCGCCTCGTTTAAATCCTGTTCGTCGTCCTGGCTCTGACTGCCCATTTCCAATGATTTATTTATATTCATCTTTATAACTATTTCTTCTCCGCCAAGTTGCCGAGAAAAAGTAACTTCTGCGCCGTTTTTCTCAATATTGTAGCCGGAAAGTGTCGGTGCCGGAACTGATTGTTCTTTCTCCATTTTGATTTCTTCCTCGAGAAATCCGGATAATTCTTTGTCGCCCTCGGAGTTGTAGTTCGCCGAGGTGGTGTCCTTTCGGAGAGGTTGAAGTAACACCGAGTGCGAGTTTCCGACTTGCCGCGGTGTCCATCGAGATATGTTGGCGCAGAGTTTGTGTTGTGAGAAAGCCAAGGAATTCCTTTGTCTGAATATATTAGCGAAAGCGACGACTTTGGGTTTATGGGTAGATATTGAATTCGGCAGCTTGCCGTAGGAACGTATACAGAATCGTAAAGCCATACTCCAGTACTCGGGTATATACTATATAGTCAGTCAGTACAGCAGTACTGCAGTAGGCCCCTACGATTATAGGTAGGATTATACTGATATGATACAGTATTACGGGTATAACTTTTGCGTAGAGGTATAGCCTACATAGAGGCTACATGTAGGTATGTGTAGCCTACATGTAGATGCACGTGTAGGGTGAATGTAGGTAGGTGTAGGTAGGTCTTTAAAAACAACAATGATGAATGAATATGCCTACACGGGGTACCCGGACCGGAACTTCCTCGATGAGATGCGAATGCGGCGAACGGGGGTGGTACCCGGAACAACCACGAAGAGATGCGCATATGGCGGGCGGTGGTACCCGAAACAACCAGGAGGAGATGCGAATACGTCGAATGGGGGTCCTCTGAATACCCACGAGACGGAGCCTATCAATACTACAGTACTGACAAAGGAAAAAACGACTGAACGATATACCGATACATACTGTAGATCTTATGATCCTGCGGGTTCAGGCATGGAGGCTAATGACTTTGTATGGGCCGAACGGCCCGAACCTGATGTTTCCAGTCAAGGAGGAATCGACTAACGGTTAGGGTTAGAGCTCGTCGTCGGTGTCCATGAGGGTCTGAGGATGAGTGGGTGATTCAACAAAACGCTAACAATGATACCGGACTGACTGATTGAACCAGAGTGGCGATGGTAGTTCGCTGATGTATATATATTATATATATCATGTATTGATTGTTAGTAGATATTTTTTTATAATATTTGTTTATTAAATTGTCTTCAATGTCTATATTGATAATATTGTGTGCTGATTTTACTTATTTTCCATTTTATAAATCTTGCTGTGGCCGTTCTAATCTACTATAAACTGCCGTATCAATTTCATGATATTTTAATGGATATGCAATTTAACTTCTTCTTTCTATTAACTTTCAATGCAATCAAATATAACTGTAAAGCTATTGACTTTCGTGTTATTGTTTTGCTGTTACTTCGAGATGGGATTTGAACCCCATCGGATTACTGATTATTTCCCATCATCGAGATGGGAATACTTTATAATGAAACAGTGTGGTGGTCCGCGTGATAGTGGGAAGGGATGGGACCGTTGCTGGTTGGTGGAATGTGACTGCCTGAAAAATTAAAACAAACAAAACTTCCAGACTTCTCTATTTTTACTTTCAAAACAAAACGTCCAAAACATTTCAATGATGAAGTACTGTTCAAGTCCCATGGATGTATGGTTGATAAACAGATAAAGAGGGGCAGAGGGGGGTCAGGGTTTCTGGTAGACTATAGTCCCCGCGATGATGGCTGTTTGTTTAGGTTACTCAATAAACATATAAATCAGAACGAGTTAATCTAATGGAACGATGCCTTTCGTGGCGTTAGCATACTCAAATTTATTAGGGCCTAATATTTATGACGAGTAAGGGACTTTAGTATAATCAGAACGCGATATTTGATATTTATACAGTACTGCAGTATGCAGTAAAACCTGTTGTCTGACAGCAGACAGGTCTGCAGGTTGATGTACCGTATTGTACCGTGGAGATCAGAGATTATTGCCATACATCCTGATTGACGACCGTGTATCACATTACTGCAAGTTGACACATAAATTACATTAATATCTATGGGACTACACCTACCTACATTCACCCTACACGTGCATCTACATGTAGGCTACTCCTACCTTCATGTAGCCTCTATATAGGCTATACCTCTACGCAAAATATATACCCCAGTAATTTTTTTTTTTTTTTAACTCTTTAAGTCTCATTTATTCACATAGATAATAAAACGTTAATGTTAAACAATACCCACCACCAGCCGACGTTACTAGGCAACCAATGTAAGAGGGAAATTTAAAATGAAATCCTTTGCCCGCCCCCAACACAGAAACAGTCTCTATGGTGTATGGAGCATACTACTGTATTTACCCCACCCTACCGAACTGCGCCAACACCCCAGGGTCTGTAATTACCCCAGTAATACTGTAAGACAGTAACGGACATACAGACATACGGTTATAGACTAGCGGTCAAGTATACAGGTAATCAGGTATATTCTATACTGTTGTGTTGTAGGCTACCGCAATACTATGCAGCTGCAACAGTTCACAGCTGCAGAATGGAAGTGTGTTCTGATGTTATTACAGTTCAGGTAACTCCTGTCTATGAGACAGACGAGACGCCTTCGCCGAACTGCTGAACTGTACACTACCAACTACGGCAAAACAGTGGCAAACAACTAACACTAACAATAATAATTACTTCTGTAACAATAACTAACTGTAGGGCCTAACTGCGATAATGTGTCAATGTACGTAGCCTAAAACCCGAGTCAGGTTCGGGGATGGGGTGGGGGGGGGGGGGGGGGTGGTGGTGGGGGGACTTGACGCAAATATTCTAACCAAAACAATAAACGAAAATCAATAGAACAGATTACAGTTATATTTTTGGGAGTATTCGGCTGTTTACGTCGATTTCTCCTGGAGGGAGAAGATGATGAATGAAATTTTATTGCGTCGAAAGTTGAAATGTTACTCCGAGATACGTGTACTATTGTATTTAACACCATGTTACAACTTCTCCATCCGATCACCTTTGGCGTTTGACTAGTGTTCTCCCTCATCGGAATTTTAAGATTGTGGTCTTTTTTAGATTTACCTTTTAAACGATTTTGACTTTCCCATTTTAAGAGTGTGCGCAGTCCCAGTTGGATCACCTCAAAGGCAGGAGTGCGAATAAAATGCATAGGAGATCTGCCGGTATTAGACTTGATGTTTGTACAGTATTTCAACATGATTTGATTATGTTATTGAATTACTTTGCAGCCGCTGTTCAATCCGCACGACAGTCAAATGCCAATCAACTGAACAGTTTGCGAAATCGCCTAAAAGCCATTAACCGACACATAGCTGACATGGAAGTGAAAATCAGTGTCATTGACAAACACAACGCCATGCTGCGGCCAGAAAAGGAACTGATTTCGGGTGAGCACAGGAGTGCTATAACTGATTTAAATGAATGCATGTCAGATAAAGCTGTGTAAGTTTATACTTAAAATTATATTGAACTTTACTTTAATGTGATAACCATTAACTACCAATTAACACCCACCCCTCCCCCTCCCTCGCCTATATTTATCAGAAACAACCTGCAGTGAAAACTTATCGATATACATACAGTAGTGTATAATACATAAAAGAAAATTGCAAAACTATTGAATTAAATTTGAAATTAGAAAAAATAATCGCCCTAATTTAAATACTGCGAATAAGCTGTGAATAAGCTTATTGAATTGTTTTACTGCATAAATTATTTTTGCACATTTCACACTGTCAAGTCCCAGTATCGTGAGGCACAAAATATAGAATTATACATTTATCCTTCCTGTTTTATTTTTCAGAAAACATATTCAATTAAATGAAATGCGAGATAAACTTCGTGAAACAAATCAAAAAATTGCTGGGCTGCAGCAAGAAATGGTGAAACTGCAGGTAAATAACGGAATGTAGTCTATGTGTACTGTAGGTTTACAAAACAGTGCACTATAAGAACATTAGCCTACTGTAATGTAATGTGTGCGGCAACTAACTGTGGGCCTATACTGTATAGCATAGGTTCTAATCTGTGTAGCCAGGAGGCGTATATACGTGTGAAAACATGTAACTATCAAATCAAGTCAAATTTAACTTGGAGGATTGATTGGAGACAAATTAAATAAAATATGGAATTTAAAATAAAGAATTTATATAAATGTATTAAATAACAAATATTTAATTAGTTTGAGTTCATTCAGTACAATTATTTTGTAAAATAAAATTATCGCATCTTACTGAACTATACAGTACATACAAACTGTAGGCCTACATGTATTCCTGCTTCATTTATACCAAATTGTAGGTCAGCTAAACTGTAGGCCTACATTACCGTAGGCCTATATACTGTATAACTGAAAACAGAGTGTCTATACATTATTTTGAGCTTTGCTTTCGGACTATTGCGTTTATTTTCATCTGAATTATTTCCATCTGAACAGGAGTTAATTTCTCCAAATGTTTCAGTTTCCCTTCTCCCACCGTATTTGCGACAACCTTCAATCTCCTCTTCGATTGTACCAATTTTCTCCGGTAAATAGCCAATAACAGCCGATCTCTGGGACGCATTGAGACCCAGCGATTACCGTACGACCTCGAACGCCCAACCTCCGCCAGTAATTCACTCCGAATCGCTCCTATGTCTACTTTTATGTAGTTCTGGTTGTGGTACCACAGACCCACGCTGTTCTCTTTGCCGTTGTTCTCGGCCCATTTAGTTATCGGCCATACACGTTTGCTCATGTCGAACACGGTAGGAATGGCTCCCTTGTTCAACATGTTCTTGTGGACCGGATCGAAGAATTCTCGGTCCTCGAAATGTATGGCGCACAGGCGACAGCTCTTGTGCAAAGATTCCACTGTTTTCTCCTGGAGCTTTTCGTTGCCGCAGTTCTCCAGCCAGATTCGGCAGAGGTTGTTGTTCTTCGGGAACCGGAAAAAACTCAACCTGGGCATTTTCTTACTGTTTCTGCCGCAGCCGAACGCCCGGCAATAAACGCCCATGATAGATGATTAAATAAAGATACTATCTATCAATGAAAATATTAATAACAATCACTATTACACAATATTATTGAAACACTGTATTTATCAAGGACTCCTGAATTCTAGAATTCATTGATATTTAATTAAAACACAGCATCAACGAACTTTACTGTAGCGGTACCGGTGGTATGTTACCCTATGCACAGCAGACTGAATGTTTTCCTCCACGTTAAAACTCCTATTACTAAGCAACGTAGCAACAATATGCCTACAAATAATATTGTGTTCTAGAATATACGTATGTTGCCTTGGTTTTTTCTTACAGTAGTTAACTAAATGGAATGAAATTATAGCGGTACTGTTTTTATTTTACTGTACTAGGGTTTTTGTAACCGAATAAACCATGTCCTGGAATATACAGTACATGTAGTGTCGTTATTCGGCGGGTACCTGCCCCCCCCCCCCCCCCCCCCCAGTTGCATGTATTACATATGCAGATCATTTATTCTATTTATTAAATACACAATATCAACAACACTTTGTTTATCCCATACGTAGCTGGGCAACAATGCAATAGCTACGTACAGTAGCTATTCATACATAAAAATGTTCTAGAATTTGGTATTTTATTTAGTAGAAAAAAGCTTTGCTAAGAAGACGACAGGTGCTTTTATTTTATCCACTATTTAACACAGTGCGACTCTAGAAGGCCCCTTTCTGTAATGTTATTGTAGGGTTAGTGCGGAGTACCGAGTACTCGGAGTGAAATAACTAAATGTTTCAGTGAATAAAATCATCCAATTGGGGGCAAAAATCAAAATAATTCAGCTTATTTAAAGAAATATTAATACCTGTAGTGGTTGAAGATAAATATAACTGTGCATTTATGTTTAAATTCACCCGATATGGGTCTACATACTATGATTGCCCTTGTACAGTAGTAGATAAGGTATTATATTGTAGGTAACCCTCTAATGTTGGCTTCAATTAGAATATCACTATGAGACTAATGAGTGTGATCGTCCGATTAGTACAGTAGTATCTGTGTGTGACCTCTTCCACTTCGTGGCTCGCCCCACTCTCCCACAGTAGATAGGCTTAGCCAGGGCCTTCATAAAATAACTTTATTTTATGAAGGCCCTGGCTTAGCCCAATCTGTGTCTAGCCCAACACTACTATTAATTGCCGTTATGACATTTATGTTCTGTGTACCCATCATTTCATGACTTATTGCTACAAATTATTTATGTTTAGGAGACAATGGGAGAAGAAAGAGCAGAGGCTAAAGAAGAGAAAAGGGCGTTAAAAAAAGACATGACAGATACCAATGAGAAGATGAAAGAACAAACCGTTGTTAATATTGAGAGAAAAAAGTAAGTTAAGTAGGTGTACCTGTATTTGGAAGAAGAGGGGTGGTTAGGATAAAAGTAAATTAAGTAGGTGTACCTGTATTTGGAAGATGATGGGTGGTTTGAATAAAAGTAAGTAAACACTTTCACTACACAAGTAAACTCTTCCAAACACTTAATGAAGAGAAGTGAAGAGTCAAATGCAGCAGAGTGAAGTGTTTTCTGGTTGATTTCAGTAATATGCAATTGTTTTCACAAGTAGGTCTAGAAGCACAAAAGATTACTTTTGAAGTAAAATTCGAATTTGTTAAATATTAGAAAATTTGAATTCTGTGGCTGGATGTTTTCCACTTATCTCCTGCAACAGTTGCGGAATTGGGTTGAAATTTTGTGGACGTGGTCAGTATGATCTACTGTAGAATGGGTTTATATACATTACAGTGTTTTTAAAAATAAATATTTTATTTGAAAAATCTCCTTTTTCTCACTAATATTTTTAAAAATAAGACAATTAGTCGTACTTTTTATGATTAATTTTCCCGCAAACACTTTTCGGTAGAGAACAACTTTTCGGTAAACAAAAATAAAAAACATTTCGGTAAATTAAAATTAGTGGCAAAAAGTGCTTCTTTCCAATACTTTTTTCTTGTTCGTGGACATTACTGAAAAAGGCTACTGTATTTCTCCTCCAATTTTAACTGAAATGAGTTGAAATATGGTACACGTGTTAAGATTACTTTTCTCCATACTTCTTCTGAACAAATTTGGTTGGAAATGCCCTGGAGCCGTTTTATATCAAAAAGGCCAAAAAAAGCCCTTTTTTTGGGGCCTTTTTGATCTAAAAAGTCTCCAGAGCATTTGTGGCAAAATTTGATCAGAACAATTGGATGCAGGTTTCTTCTGAACTTATATTCCAAATTTTGGCAAATTTCAATATTGGTGGAAAAATAGCCTTTGGCACAAAATGGCACTTTTGGCCATTACGGAGCCATTTTGGCGCAAATTTCAAAAATATTTTGTTTGGTTATTCTTACACAGTCCAGACGATGTTTTGTAGCACAAAAAATTATTTTCACCTAATTTTAGGGTTCAGAGACACAAAAATGTGAGGTTCAACACATGCAAAGCGACACATGCAAAATTAATTCCCCTCTAAATTTCAAGCCATTCTGTTGAACCAATTCCTAAGAAGAGTAGCATAAGCTTAATCGTCCAATAAGTGTAAAACTTGAATTTCAGTAGGCCTAGGTAACTGAAATTCGGCCAAGTTGTTGTTGCTTACCCACAGGTAAAACTGATAGTATCGGGTCGTCTGTTTATAAATAATTGTATTATTAAGTTTCGTGGAATTCCATTGTATTTTCCGGAATATTACGTCGCAGGCATGGCGGCTATTTGATTGGTTATTCGCCACTTTAACCCCTACGGAGAGATTTACTGGAAATGGTAACCGTGTTGCGTCCATTAGAGTTGAATATCGTTAGGCCAATTTGCCCCGCCCTTTATTCATCCATCTTCTACCAACGAGTTAATGTGAATCATAAACCTTAATGAACTGAACTCAATCAACCGGGGTGAATATCCTTACTTTTCCATTACAGTAATTGCCCAACTCTCTGGGACACGTTCTATTTATTTTACCATGACATTAAAAACTGAAAGCATTTTACTCTTAGCTATAATAGATACTTTATTACAACAGTAGGTTAAACTATAACCTTAAATTGAAGAGGCGCGTTAAATTGGTTCGTGGGGCGAGCCACTTTAGTGAGGAAAGCCTTAACCATACATTTACCATTAGTTTATGACATTGTACATTATTACATGGACAATTTTACTTACAATTACTTTACTTACAAATAAAATAAAATAAACTTAAATTAATTTACTTACAAAACAATTAATTAGTATGTCCTTTCGTTAGTTATAATAAATGTACGTCACATTCGTTTGATAAGCATAAACGAGATCAGGATGGTTCAAGTATTCGCGAATTCCGCTAGAGGGAGGTAACAAGCTCCAGGGAATAGTGATAATTAGAAATTTATTTTGATAATTAGGTATTTATTATGCTGTTATTGGAAAAGGGAACGGGAAGAATATATTTATAATTGGCAGGTTGTTATAAGCGCTTGACGTATCGACAAAATTGCACCGCATAACAACACTTTTTTCGCAAGAGTATCAGCATCATTATAACAAATTCCATTAAAATGCGTCTCAAGAAAGATATTGGCTTTGATTCCCCATGAGGCCACCAAACGGGCACGGGATGGTGTCAAGGTTGGGGCGGCTAATGAGACACATCCACTGGTGTACATGGTAATATGGACTGGTTGGAGATCTGTGGTGACTGGGGGAAGGTTACCAAATGTCAAACGAGACGATTTGGGTCTGAAGGCGGCTTGTAAAGAGGGTGCAGAGGTGGGAAGAAAGTTGAGGGAATGGTTTAAGTGGTTCCGGGTTCTCCCATCTTTAACTAATCCATTTCGATTTGCACAAAGTGAGATTCACCTACAATTAGCATGTGGACGACTTCTGTTACCTGGGATCATGGATCCGGAAGTCAGGTGAGGACCTTCGAATACGTAAGGGAAAGGCAAGGGCAGCCTTGAATAGGCTTTCCAGGATTTGGAAGTCACCCTGAATTAATCGGAAACTTAAGGTCCGATTATTTAGAGCAGCAGTAGTTCCAGTACTCCTCTATGGGAGTCCATGCTGGGCTCTAACTGCTGAGGACACCAAATCTCTGGATGGCACATTCACAAGAATGCTACGCCGTGTTCATTGTGTCAAGTACAATGCACACATTTCCAACCAGAAACTATATAACATTGGAGGTGTCTCATTGGTTCCCCCAAGCTTGACACTAGAACAAAATCTCCTCCGCTTTGCAGGACATTGCTTTCGCCGTGAGGACCAGCCAGTGCATAATCTTGTACTTATCTTGTACTAATCTTGTACTGTATTAATCTTGGAGTGAATAAGCATGGTGGACAGTCCATGACTTTCTTGAGACGCATCTTAAAGAACACTGGCCTTGAAGATGCGGATGATCTAGCAAATGTCATGGATAATAGGGAGTTGTGGCGGCGCAATTTTGTCGACAAGCCGGCACAGCATTCTTAAAAATGCAGCTGCAATGCAGCATTCCGATCCTAGTAGTAGTAGTAGTACCTACAATTAGAGAATATTTCAAATATCACAGCGAATAAGGTCGAGCAATTCCAGACAGTATTTTTGTCAACTTCTCGTTCCGCCCTGATGTTCTGGTATAATATGAGGACAGTTTGACAGCAGTGGATCGCGGACGACAGATAACATCGGCAATTGCCACCCGAGTCGTTAGGAACTAATTGTGTTTTACAGCTGTACCAGAACTCAGTCTAGGTTCGTGTGAAAGTTCATTATAGACACAAACTCTAGTGCTGTACATTTCCCAAAGTCTCGCGAGGTTCAAGATACAAATATAAAGGCCACGATGGACAATTCAGGTTGTTAACTTTATTGATTTATTTAACTATATATAACCAACCTGGTACAGGTGAAAATTCTACCTAAAAATCTGAATTGAATAACTAACTACTGGTTTCGATATCCGTGGTCGAGCCGGTTGCAGTTTCCTATCTATTCCGAAAACAAAGCGTTGCGTTGTCAGGTCATCATTCTACTGGTGGAGTAAATCACTGCGTTCGGAAGTTCTGCAGTGTTTAACCTTGGAAGATAGAGTGGCACCCTTATTGCCTGACAAATAACAACACCAAGAGAGAGAGAAACCTTCTCGTTGCCCCCGGTCTTTTGTTTCCAAACAAATATCCTTGAAACATTTTCAAACATCCAATAATAATTGTTTGTAATCATTAACAATGCCTGTTGTAGTAAATAAATATGTTACGCAAGGTGTCAAGAAACTCAAGGGAGGGTTCACGTGTGTACTATTCATTATATCGATTCCCATGAGAGCTGTCAAAGGAATGCTTGGCACTCTATTGAGCAAAACAAAGCCGCTATGATTCATCGGCTTACAGTGCAGCTCCTGGAAAGCAGTGGTTTTGTACGCGGCTGTCCCCATCCATGGCCAAGCGCTAACTACAGGCACTCTCTGCAAACACCGGACTGGCTCTGTCATCCCCCGAGCCATTATACTCACTCCCTGGTGAATCAGTCCCTTTGGTACAGTAGCCGTTCCGCATGGTTGCCGGGATTGCCTGCACTGCCAGCCTGCCTACCCAACCAGTGGTTAGGAGGAATATCGCGTGCAACTATCTAATCCCGTATCCACCGTAATAAATCCAAATTGTATGGCACGTCCTCTTCACTCGTGTGTAAATTTTTAAATCTTCTTAATAGTGTTTGTTTAGGGGATTTTATTATGCTGCATTGCATAATGCTTTCCTTTTGTTGTGCTGCGTACATATTATTTATCTGGTTACTCGTGGTGAATTTACAATAAGTAGATTTGTAATTGCGGCGATCGCGTCGTAAAACCACCAGTAAATAACCATTGATGTTTAATCATCATCACCTTTGCTGGACAAGAGCAGCAATTTGATGTAGTGGTATTATATATAGTGAGTTGAGTTAGTTGTAAATAAGCGTTTTTCTTTCAGTACAACAGCTGTTAAAAGTCAATTAGCCGGCGGTATTGGTAGATTTTATTTTTACTTATATATTGATGAAGAATTATTCGATGGAATGAATATACAACATAATTATAATATTTATTGGTTTGGAATACTTGGGAGTGTTCATTGGTTTACCGACCACCTGAATATCCTGAAAAGCCGTTTTCAAATAATTATTAAGATTAATATCGTATTAGAAGTCTGATTCACTCTGTATCTGTTATTTTACTAATATATTTGGAATTTGTGTTTTAATAACTAGTGTGTTGTTGGTTTTGGTGCATTTTGTTGATTGATATCTGTATTGAATCCAACAATTTGCGATCCAATTTAAATTCAATTATTAATTGAATACTGTAGAGTAGTGAGAGAAGGCTGACGGTGACGTGACACTGGGCAACTCGAGATCTTAAACAAACAGGTACTTACTCTTACTGACACTGACACACTATTGTATACTTAAGTATTCCCACTTCCAGTGGAGACAGACATAGTAGACCTTCAATAATACCAGCAGCTCAGACCACTCAACTACCACTTAACTTAAAGCCCCGAGGCTGAGTCATTCACTCAATAACATTCGTCTGAAACATAATTCATTAGTGAACAATTCTAATACAGACTAGCAGGTATCCTGGTTGATTAAGTGTCCCAGGATCATCTACTGTGCGCAGACTAGGAATCGTGCCATACATTGGGTGTAATTGGTTGTAGTGTTACATCCCAGGGAGAGGGTCTGTAATGAGAAGTGACGACGGGCAGTCTGCCCTTCTACACTTGCAGACGTACTGTCTTTAGGTATTGATATAAACCCAGCTGCTTCCCAATATATTATTTAAGGATTTCTAATACGATATCTCACTACAGTCTTGTCATGTTCAGAAAACTAATAGGGAACTTATTCTGCCTGAAATGGTTTTTGCTATAATAATAATGGCTAGGCTTATAATTATAATACTGTTTCCTGGAATTTGGCCCTGAATAGTACCGTTAATACTAATCGATATTATTCTTGGAATTTACTTTATATTTTATTGATTGTCTTACAGCGGGAAAGATAAACAGTTTGTATTACATAATAATCTTATATTTGCAACATTCCAAACCCAAGAAGGTTGTCGTTTAGTCTTACCTCGTACCTTGGATGTTTGTGAGAGTAGTGTATTTCCGTCTCTGTACCCCCCCCCCCCCCCCCCCCCCCCCCACACACACACACACAACAAAGTAGGAATTATTTGCTATCTATTAATCTATTAATCGGTCTTTCCGTTTTTGATTCGTTGCCGTGTATAATGCACGTAGCATTTAAGGATTAAAGGATTTTCCATACAATTTTAATTATTTCCTAAAATGTATTAAAAGTATTAAAAATTATTTTTTATATTAAAGTAAAACGATGATTTAATTTGATATACTTGATAATAAAATTATTTTAATAAAAAAATGTCTTTAATTTATTACAAAGTTATTTATGTTAATGATTTAGGCCCCCCTCACACGGAGCAACTTGTTTCTGCAACTTGTTTCTGAAACTTGTTGCTGGACCCCCTCACACACAGAAACTTGTTGCTGCAACTTGTTTCCGAAACTTGTTTCTGTGTGTGAGGACTCCAGCAACAAGTTTCTGCAACTTGTTTCCGCAACTTATTTCTGTGTGTGAGGGAGTCCAGCAACAAGTTGCTGGAAGTTATATTCCCAGCAACTTTTTGAAAAACTTTTATTACATTCCATTTTGATACTAGCTAATATTAGATAATTTGAGTGATGTGATATTATATACAAATGACTGGACATGTTAGCTATTTATTTGGAAATAATTGTTATTTTCTTCAGCAACAAGTTTCTGTGTGTGAGGGGGGGCCAGCAACAAGTTGCTGAAACAAGTTTCGGAAACAAGTTGCAGAAACAAGTTGCAGCAACTTGTTTCTGTGTGTGAGGGGGTCCAGCAACAAGTTTCAGAAACAAGTTGCAGAAACAAGTTGCTCCGTGTGAGGGGGGCCTAAGTTTATTTTATTTTACCTACTTTTAAGATTAATATAAAACTAATTTAAGAAAATGTATTTTGTAGCTGTGTAAGGGTTATTGTTATAATTTATAGAATACTTATAGACTTTATAGATTACACATTGCATATTTTAAAAATTAATTTCAACGTATTTACTTGGATTCTCTGGTTCTCTCTCATATGTTATCATATGTTCATCAAAAATTCTTCAAGTACCTAACCGATTATCCATCGTCCGAAATTTGAGTCTTCTACTTATACCTTGAGCCAACTGTTAGCTCATTGGTTTACCTATTGTTTATGCTTTGCCTTCAATTAAAAGACGTATAAAATTCACTCTGTGAATGTAAGACGCCGCCCTCTACCGCCCAATGACTGCATTCACCCAACTGATGGATTCCGAATCTGAGATGCCCCTTCGCCCGAACGGCTCGCCCCGTTACCACCCTGAGGGCGAACCCAACCCGCCGTCTAGAGACTCTGTGGTCAACCTGGAGATCCTCCCCCAGACCAACGACGAGAAACAGCGGGGCTGGGAGGCCCTAACGACCCTAACGAGCGAGCACGAGAACTCGTCCAACGGGGGTGACTCAGGGGCCGGCCACGGCGACACTTACACCGGCTACTTCCGGGACCGTATCCATAGCGACTGGTGGTACCGTTGCCATGACGTCGCCACCTGTATGACCACGCTATTCGTGTGCATGGTCGCGTTCGTTTCGCCAGTAGCCTTCCTCCTGGTTCCCATGCTTATGTGGGACACGGAACCGTGCGGCACACCATGCGACGGCTACTACATCAGCATCGCGTTTAAGTTACTCGTTTTAGCGATTGGGAGTTACGGTTTGTACGCCCGCCAACCGCGCTCCTACCTTCCTGCCATCAATATGTGTAAAGTGGCGTTACGTCTTCTAACCCTCACTCTATGCGTCTCCTATTGGTTATTCTTTTGGTTCCGCATAATTCGTTATAAAGACCGCGACTATAAATCGATAGTGGACTTTTCAGTGACTCTTGTAGACGGGCTCCTATTTATCCACTACTTAGCGCTTATTTTCATAGAGATACGACACCAGCGGTGCTGCTACACAGTAAAGGTGGTGCGCACCATAGACGGGGAATCTCGGTACTACAACGTGGGCCAGCTCAGCGTGCAGGAGACCGCATCCTGGGTGCTCGAGCAGTACTACAAAGATTTCCCAGTCTAGTAACCCCGCTCTGGTCAACATGTCCCATCACCCTGGCAACGGGAGCGTCTCTAACGGGGGTCTGGGGGAGCTTCACGCTGTACCATCTGGACGGGGAGCCGTCGGACGCAGGGAGCAGCGGCGCGTCTAGAGCTGTGATCGCAGCCGCCGCTAGGAATGCGCGACTCCACGCACAACCACCGATTCTATCACGAGCAGGATTTCCAGCGCCGCGTAAAAAAGCGTGAAGCTCGTCTAATAATAGCGGCGGAAGAAGCGTTCGCTCACATAAAGCGTTACGAGTACGATGAAGGTAGACCATCGGGGTTGTCTGTTATGGAACCGTTGGAGTCAGCACAAACGATATTCCCGTCTATGGCGCGAGCTCTGCAAAAGTACCTCCGTGTTACCAGACAGCAGCATCGCTACACGTTGGACAATATCATCAACCATCTCGCCTGGACCATCAGTATGGAGTTCAGCGCGTTGGCCTTCCTGGAGAGGTACACGAGACCGGGACCCGTGATCGCAAACTCCAGCGAACTGCACCCCATCGAGTACTGGGAACTCATCAGCGACCATCAGGTCGTTAACGGTATCTCCGATGGGCCCTCGGTTTCCGTCTGCAGACAGGCCGAGGTCTCGCTCGTTGTCTACGTCGCCCGGCTCCCTTTCTTCCGCATCAGGGAAACTTATATAGACCCGAAACCGCAATCGATTTATTCTGAGGTTGCAAAGTGAAACTTCTGTTT
The DNA here is from genome assembly GCA_032718475.1 of Nemertoderma westbladi. NCBI lineage: Eukaryota > Metazoa > Xenacoelomorpha > Nemertodermatida > Nemertodermatidae > Nemertoderma > Nemertoderma westbladi. The sequence continues at coordinate 4,459 of JAUCBJ010006285.1, read as the reverse complement.
AATTACCAAAGCTACGTCACAACACCTAACCGGTATAATAATATACGAAATACTATAAGTATAAGTGGGGGTGTAGATTATATCCTTAAATATTTTATAACTGTGACATATAATTGTTGTATTGCCTCCCACAAACACAATGCTTTCGTTTCTATTGGCTAATTATATAGCTCCACACGCTCTCACACCTGCTAGGGGTTTAGTGCATGCCCTTTCTCAAATCTCAGGCACGTGTACAATTAAGGGTTTGGCTGTCCACAATCAACATTTTCTACTCATATATTAGTTATATTTTTTATTCAGTTTCCTCAAGAAATGTTACATCGTATGTGCCCAGCCCAACACATTGCTACAAATTGATTAAGTTGTAATAAACGTATTGATCTTTGTTATTAAATTGTGTCACTTATAATAAATAATAAACCAACGATTACTTATATAATTAATTAAATATAATTACTACGATAGGGTTTTTATACTATGCCGTTTGACTTTTTGTAATTGGTGCGATCTATGTTGGATTATGAAGTAGTTATTATTCTGTATTTAATTTAGCCTGTAAGCGATTTAATATAGTAGTTAGTTGGAGTATTATTAGTAGTTGTATAGAAAGATCTATAAGTTACAGTGAGGTTTAGCGGGGAGTCTTGAATGCTAACCATGAATTTGGATTTCGCTCGTTACATTTTAATTTATTAATGTAATCTAGTTAGTATTTTTAAATCATTTTTTGGCAAGGTGATTTTTCGGGAAACACGTTATTTTAATAGTTTCTTAACTCCGAAACGGACACGCAGCGTAAATAGACACATAAAATAACAAATAAACTTTGTTGTAAAAAGTCCTGAATGAATTAAATTATGCTATCTCTCTGCACATGTAGGACGCATCATACCATTACGTTTACGTTCGCTATGTTAAGCTTTTTAATCTAAGCTTTTTAGTCTTAACTTTTAGTTTTTTTTTTAGTATATTAAACGTTGCATTTATATATGTGCTGTTTGTTGTATTCAATTTATTTATTTATGCTTTCTTTAATTCTAAAAACAAAAGATTAAAACAAACAATAACTATTTAATTAAATTATTCCATCCACAGCATATCGGTAACCCTTTCTTTAAATTACAGAGCGGGAAGTTTAAAATCAGAGCGCGGCGAAGATTATAGTAGAGATTAGATCTCGGTGAATTAATATATCGTCTTCATGTTAAATTTATCAATTAACTGAAAGGAGAAGGTTACAGTGGCACGTTATTCTAACCAAAACAATAAATTAAAATCAATATAACAGGTTACAGTTTCATTTATTGTTAGTAATACTAATCAACCAGTCCCATACCCCCTCCCATCTGACTCTGAGATTACAAACCCACCCCACCTCCCAGTAATAATAATCAACCAGTCCCCTACCCCCTTCCATCTGACTCTGAGATTGATTACAAACCCACCCCACTCCCACACCGCACCCCCCACACCGGTATCGTACCAGTTTCCAGTCTTTTGAGGGAGGCAAATTGTCCTGAGGATGGGGGGGGGGGGGGGCATGATTTACTAAGGAAAAAATTGCCCCCTGGCTAAATTTCCTAGAAAAAATTGCACAGTGGACTTATTCTAGGAGGGGGGGGGGGGGGGGGGGGGTCTAATTTCCCTGTGAAATTCTTAATATTGCTTACTACTTTTAACGCTTACCATATAGTTTCCACTACAGTATATTAAGAAATCACACAAAGTTGGGAATAATGATTGTTTTTTTTCTTAAACTAATATCGATTTTGGTAGTGACTCCAGAATGACATGAACCTACCAGAAGCCACAAACCAACAATCCTCGGTGTAATTATGCAGCTACCGGTAAAACCTATTTTCAGCAGGTGTTTTAGTTAGAATAATAATTACTGACTAAGAGCTCCATACTTACACAGCCGCTGGTTGATTCCGTCCCTTAAGATTAATAAGAGTTGCAAAAAATTTAAACATTCCAATTAAAAATTAACACACCAGTTGGTTCGGAAGCACTGTAGCCTATGGGTTTCCATTTGACAAAGGAAATTGATACCAAAGCAAAGGATAATTAATGAAGAATAATTGTTTTTGTGGGTTCCGTCACTCAGCTTTACCTTCCTAACCAACCAGGTACTGGTAACAAGAAGCTAGACTTTAGATTAACGGACATTTTTCATTTAGTTAAGTTTTAATATAAATGAACTTAAAGTCGCTGAGCATTTACGAAAATCATGTTATTAAAAAATTAATAACCATTTATTTCAAACGTAAATATATTAATATTAAATAATATATTGATTATATATTTTAAGTTTCAACATTTTAAATTGATATGATAATAATTATAGATGGACACCACAGGTACCGCAAGATATAGTTAGTGTAGATACAAAAATGATAGCTGCACATAACATATTAATATATACGCACCAAATACTATTTAGATACAAATATAATTAAATAAAAATTAATATTGACATATTACTACAACAGTACCTACCTACACATTCACTCACTGCATTAAATATATCGGCAACATGATTAATTTCAAAGACAGATACAATTACTCTAGAAGTCGTCAGACTAATTGACTAACGAATTACGCTATTGAAAATAAATTTATAAATAAAAATATTTTTTGAAGTGTCACAGAGTATTCAGGGTGTATTCAGTCAGGCATGGATTAAAATATCACAGAATTCTTAAATTCCAAATTTATGTGAAATATTATTCATTAGAATTTATTCCAAGTAATGTGAATACTAAATAATTTGTATTTTTATAATTTAAATTCCAAAAACACGAATTTAAACTGTAAATAAATATGAAATTCTAAAAGTATTTTGTTATCAAACGTTTACAGACTGCCATATACGAGGCACATAATAAATTCATCTAAAAGATGTATCTATCTACTAGTACCATCACCAACAATACTTATTAAAAAAATTACAGTTTGAACAAACAATATAAAAAAAAGAAGAAAACAATTAGAAATAAAAGAACAAAAAAACAATAGAAAAAAACAATTAAGACTATAATACTTGCTACACATAGTTGTACCATGTCCAGGAATATAGTCTCGTTATTCAGGTACATGCCCCCCCCCCCCCCCCCCCCCCTATTGTAGAATTTTTCTACAAATCTTAATGAGATTGCATGAAATTTGAAACAAAGTTAGTTTCACCTTCCTCTTCCAGGATTTTTATTTTTGCTTTCAATCTTTAGCTACAAGCGTTTAAAAAAAGTGTCTCCAGCGATATTACACCAGTTACACCGCAGTTATTTTTCTATAGTGATTTATAGTGATATATTTACATATAGATATAGTGGTATATAGTATAGTGATTTATAGGTACAGTTAGAAAGCTGGCCATACAAGGATTCCAAGTATCACAATCTGAATTTCGTCATAAAAACAGCTGATATGAGCGTTCTAAAGTTGCATGGTTTTACACCTGCGCGAGGTTATTTATTATATTTAATAAATACACCATATTTATTCTAGAACATTTTGTTTATCCCCTACGTAGCTGGGCAACAATGCAATAACTCTATAATCATACTATTCTGTAGCTATTCATACATAAACAAAATGTTCTAGATTATGGTGTATTTATAAAATAGAATAAAATAGCCTTGCGCAGACGTGTAAAACCATGCAACTTTCGAACACTCACATCTTAGCTATTTTACGACGAAATTCACATTGTGATATATATTTGGAGTCATTGTATGGCCAGCTTTCTAACTGTACCTATAAATCACTCTAACATTGAAAAATTACTGCGGTGTAACAGGTGTAATATCGCAAGAGACACTTTTTTCAAACGCTTGTAGCTAAAGATTGAAAGCAAAAATAAAATTCTGGCTCTCCCAGTCAGTAGTGGTCGGGAGGTGAAACTATCTCTGTTTCAAATTTCATGCAATATCATTAAGATTTGTAGAAAAATTTGGGAGGGGGGGGGGGGGGGGGGGGGGGGGGGGGGGGGGGGGGCGTGTCACTGAATTACGACACTATATTCCAGTACATGGTGTAGTTGTTATACATGTAGCTCCTCATTTAAATGTTAAATAGGGTAAGATCACAAATTGTTCGAGGGAAAGCGTATTAAGTTGTGCCGTAAGTAATGCCATTTGGCTTAAGTGAATTTTGTATTAGCTTTATAATATTGAATTTATAACCAGTCCAGTGTATTACGGAAACTCCAAGTTTAAAGATAAACTTTTTATTAAAAGCAAATTTAAATTTGAAACTTTTTTGTGTACATTATATATATATATATATATATATATATAAGTAATACAATTAAAATACCTAATTGCTAATTATATATCAATCAACCACTTTAGAATATGCTTACACTGACACTGACATTGATATCCTATTTGTACGTCCTGAGTCGCATTTACTGATGATCACGTAAATTGTTTTGAATCTAAGTGTAAGTAAAAGG
>JAUCBJ010006284.1:0-39109 GCA_032718475.1 Nemertoderma westbladi | reverse complement strand
CTAGAGGTTGGGTTCATTACAGGTAGTCCTAGAGGTTGGGTTCATTAAGGTAGTCCTAGAGGTTGGGTTCATTACAGGTAGTCCTAGGGTTGGGTTCATTACAGGTAGTCCTAGAGGTTGGTTCATTACAGGTAGTCCAAGAGGTTGGGTTCATTAAGGTAGTCCAAGAGGTTGGGTTCATTACAGGTAGTCCGAGAGGTTGGGTTCATTACAGGTAGTCCGAGAGGTTGGGTTCATTACAGGTAGTCCAAGAGGTTGGGTTCATTACAGGTAGTCCTAGGGTTGGGTTCATTACAGGTAGTCCTAGAGGTTGGGTTCATTACAGGTAGTCCTAGAGGTTGGGTTCATTAAAGGTAGTCCAAGAGGTTGGGTTCATTACAGGTAGTCCTAGAGGTTGGGTTCATTACAGGTAGTCCTAGAGGTTGGGTTCATTACAGGTAGTCCTAGAGGTTGGGTTCATTACAGGTAGTCCAAGAGGTTGGGTTCATTAAGGTAGTCCAAGAGGTTGGGTTCATTAAGGTAGTCCAAGAGGTTGGGTTCATTAAGGTAGTCCTAGAGGTTGGGTTCATTACAGGTAGTCCTAGAGGTTGGGTTCATTACAGGTAGTCCTAGAGGTTGGTTCATTACAGGTAGTCCTAGAGGTTGGGTTCATTAAAGGTAGTCCAAGAGGTTGGGTTCATTAAGGTAGTCCAAGAGGTTGGGTTCATTACAGGTAGTCCAAGAGGTTGGGTTCATTACAGGTAGTCCAAGAGGTTGGGTTCATTAAGGTAGTCCAAGAGGTTGGGTTCATTAAGGTAGTCCAAGAGGTTGGGTTCATTAAGGTAGTCCAAGAGGTTGGGTTCATTACAGGTAGTCCTAGAGGTTGGGTTCATTACAGGTTGTGCTTGAGGTTGGGTTCATTAAGGTAGTCCAAGAGGTTGGGTTCATTACAGGTAGTCCGAGAGGTTGGGTTCATTACAGGTAGTCCGGGGGGTTGGGTTCATTAAATGTAGTCCAAGAGGTTGGGTTCATTACAGGTAGTCCAAGAGGTTGGGTTCATTACAGGTAGTCCAAGAGGTTGGGTTCATTAAGGTAGTCCAAGAGGTTGGGTTCATTAAGGTAGTCCAAGAGGTTGGGTTCATTACAGGTAGTCCTAGAGGTTGGGTTCATTACAGGTTGTGCTTGAGGTTGGGTTCATTAAAGGTAGTCCAAGAGGTTGGATTCATTACAGGTTGTGCTTGAGGTTGGGTTCATTAAGGTAGTCCAAGAGGTTGGGTTCATTAAGGTAGTCCAAGAGGTTGGGTTCATTAAGGTAGTCCAAGAGGTTGGGTTCATTACAGGTAGTCCTAGAGGTTGGGTTCATTACATGTAGTCCTAGAGGTTGGGTTCATTACAGGTAGTCCGGGGGTTGGGTTCATTAAGGTAGTCCAAGAGGTTGGGTTTATTAAGGTAGTCCAAGAGGTTGGGTTCATTAAGGTAGTCCAAGAGGTTGGGTTCATTAAGGTAGTCCAAGAGGTTGGGTTCATTAAGGTAGTCCAAGAGGTTGGGTTCATTACAGGTAGTCCTAGAGGTTGGGTTCATTACAGGTTGTGCTTGAGGTTGGGTTCATTAAAGGTAGTCCAAGAGGTTGGGTTCATTAAGGTAGTCCAAGAGGTTGGGTTCATTAAGGTAGTCCAAGAGGTTGGGTTCATTAAGGTAGTCCAAGAGGTTGGGTTCATTAAGGTAGTCCAAGAGGTTGGGTTCATTAAGGTAGTCCAAGAGGTTGGGTTCATTAAGGTAGTCCAAGAGGTTGGGTTCATTAAGGTAGTCCAAGAGGTTGGGTTCATTAAGGTAGTCCAAGAGGTTGGGTTCATTACAGGTAGTCCTAGAGGTTGGGTTCATTACAGGTTGTGCTTGAGGTTGGGTTCATTACAGGTAGTTCTAGGGGTTGGGTTCATTACAGGTAGTCCTAGGGTTGGGTTCATTACAGGTAGTCCTAGGGTTGGGTTCATTAAGGTAGTCCGGGGGGTTGGGTTCATTAAAGGTTGTCCAAGAGGTTGGGTTCATTAAGGTAGTCCAAGAGGTTGGGTTCATTAAGGTAGTCCAAGAGGTTGGGTTCATTAAGGTAGTCCAAGAGGTTGGGTTCATTAAGGTAGTCCAAGAGGTTGGGTTCATTAAGGTAGTCCAAGAGGTTGGGTTCATTAAGGTAGTCCAAGAGGTTGGGTTCATTAAGGTAGTCCAAGAGGTTGGGTTCATTACAGGTAGTCCTAGAGGTTGGGTTCATTACAGGTTGTGCTTGAGGTTGGGTTCATTAAAGGTAGTCGAAGAGGTTGGGTTCATTAAGGTAGTCCAAGAGGTTGGGTTCATTAAGGTAGTCCAAGAGGTTGGGTTCATTACAGGTAGTCCAAGAGGTTGGGTTCATTAAGGTAGTCCAAGAGGTTGGGTTCATTAAATGTAGTCCAAGAGTGCACACGTTACTACAATTATACATTTTACACATATCATAGATATTAACATTAATACAAATACTTTTTTTTTAGACAGATTCAATCATAGATTAGTATAAATTATGTTTTTTTTTTGTTGTTCTAAATATCAATCACATGTGTGTTATACTCCAATGGTTTAAAACATAGTCTACTGACGAATCGTTACATTATCGTAGAAAGTCAATTCGACCATGTTGTATACTCTCCAGGAGATGAAATCCGGATGCACCTTTTTTTGTCAAACAATCTGCTATTTGCATGGAACCTGGGCACCAACGCACATATTCAACTTCACCCTTCTCTAGGGATTGTTTTATAGCCCCAATATCGATTCATAGTCGCTTGTCATCAACCAATTTCGTGGAGTGAATGGCTTCAACGACACTCTTGTTGTCGACCTACGCACGGATGGGTATCTTTAAAGAATCACCATCACCAATTATTTCTCTAATGACACCTCTTGTGTATATCGATTGCTCTAGACCTTCTTGAAGACTTAACGCCTCTGCAGCTATCGTAGACTGGACAACGCGTTTAATCTTGCAAACATTCCAAGAAAGAGGACAGGAGCGAATATCTATGCCAACTAGATACAGAACAAATGCCATAGTACTGCTCATTCCGTCTGCTAGATTAGCTAATGAAGCATCAGTAAATAAAATTAGATACCAATTGATTGGGTTACCTAAGTTTGGGAACACAATGAAAGCATTTCTATCTTTGACATTTAGCAAAATTTTTCTGATTCGCAATAAGTGTTCCATTCGAGCATCCCTGAAGTGTGTGCTAAGATCTATTAGCTCAAAGAACCAGTCTGGGCGAGACCCTTGCACGAGCCAATTAAGTTTACCAACTAGAGACCGGTACATGGTAAGGTCAGATGGGCCTAAATTTTCATTTTTTGTCGACTTGCTCAAGGATAATGGTATATCCTTTATCTCAATATTCTTTAAGTATGATTCCTGGTTTAAAATTATCTCATTAGGAAGCTGACATAATTCAAAACCAACGTAAGTAAATTTATGAGCTGCTTCCTTTTCCGCAAGAAATCTATTGGTGAGATTCTGTATAACTTTTGACTCGAAGTTTTGATTTCCTGCATGCAGGAAATCGTCAATGTGTGAGTCTAGAATACCACAAAGATTGCCATCCTCTCTAAAATAAAATAGAGCAGGGTCTAATGGAGATTGGCTGCAACCGAGGGTCAACATCTCTTCTACCACGCTATTGTAGAACTGACGAGCTGCGTCATTCAAACCATACAAGCACTAATTTAATCGCCAAATATATCCCAACGGCGCATCAGCCTCCTGGGGTGGATTGAGGAAGACATCATGTACTAGGGATTCACCTTGAAGAAAGGCAGATTTTATGTCAGTTGTTTTTAGAACCCATTTTTTACTGGAAACGATAGCCAAAAATGTGCGAAGTGTACATTTTGCAACTGTAGGGGAGTTTGTAGCTACCTCAATTTGCTCTTCAAATCTTCTGGCAACTAGACGAGCACGAATCTCTGTTCCCTTATGCCATAGAACCCACCGCGTCGATATGCATGGTTGTCCGTTGAAAGGTAGCTCTTGATAGACTTCAAAATCTCTCAATTTTTGTAGCTCCACTAATTTTGCTTGTTGGCACTCAGGAGAAGACTGCTCTTTTCTGGGAATGAGAACTAAATTTACTTCATTAGTCACATCACCTTGGATCCAAGGGTTAGAACCAAAGTTGATGCACCTCTAAACTCCATTAGACTCCTCCACGTTAAACCAATCCCTATACTTTCCTGATGCTTTACCAGCATGACCCATAACAGTCGCTGTAAGCCATTGCTGTGTGTCATGATCAAGAAATTTAATACATTGTGCTGAATGTGGCAAGGAGTTCGAGTTCACGTTATTTGTGGATTTTTGTTTGGACTTTAGATTGTCTGAGTTATTGTCTACATTTGTGTCTTTGTTAGATGGCATAATTGTCGAGATCATTTCCTGAAGACCGCAATTGTTGATTCCAGTTGAACTGGTGTTTACAGTATGCTTTAATACTGGTGTCAGAGCTGCTGTATTTCTTATTGTGCCACAATTGTTATTCACAAGTTTGGAAACTGCCTCTGGCTTGAACTCATCAGGAACTTGAACTGCTGGAATTTGTTCAAGTGAATTGATAGCAATGAGACGATTAGCAGAAAGACGAATGAATACACCTCCGTGACACACGAACACCACCTTGCCATCATGAAAAACCACTTTGGCAGGGCCCAGCCATCTATCTTTACTATCATGTTTATAATAAACAAGATCGCCATTCTGAAAAGTCTGTTCTAATGCTCGTACTTTATGTCTCAAAGCTCTACAAATACGCTCATCAGCTTCAGATTGTAGAAAAGCTTCTCTAGTTGCATGAAGGGCGTTCAAATGGTTAGCAAATGCTTTACTTGTGGTTGAACCTTCCAGTGCTGGGGGATTTGAAGTCATAGTACATGGTAATTTAGGATTTTTGCCGAACACAAGTTGATGATTGCTGAAACCGTTCCACATCTGGAGAGAGTTTTTAGCCATATTTGCCCAAGGCAATAAGATATGTTCTGAGATCTGAGGATTATCCTCTTTAAGTTTACTGAGCATATGGTCTGTAATAGAATGATTTCGCTCACATAACCCATTTTGATAAGGTGCTTGAGCAGCTGTGGTATGTAAATTTACATTTAATATTGAAGCTACTTCCCGTATTTCATCTGAGTTGAATTCCCAACCATTATCACTCATTATACCGCCCATAATACCGAAAATGGAAAGCCAGTTAGTCATCATTTTATCAACAATGACACAAGGTAATTTACTTGAAAAGAAGACGGATACAGTATAGCGAGACCATACGTCTACCATATGGAGTATCCACTGTTTTTCCCAAACCTTAAGATTGATAGCCACAACTTGATTAAATTCATTTGCCATTGGTAGTCCAACAATGGGAATCGGTGGAGATTTTTTGAATCGCTTACAAACTTCACAATGTTCTACAATATCGTCAACTATAGGTTTACAACTATCTTGCCATACCTTAGCATCTTTTAGGAGATTTATCAGTTTTTGGCTGATGGATGAGCAAATTGACGGTGTAATTTCAGAATAGTTTGATGAAGGTGCTTGTCATCCATTGCAGTAAAGTTAACTGCATGGACGTAATTTTCTGGTATATCTTTCATAATTGGAATACAGTAATGTCCATTTGATGTAGTATTTAAAGATATGCGTCTGCCAAAAATTGTGGCTTCATCAGAATTCAAGTCCAAAGTCATTTGTGCGCGCTTCATAGATTCCCTGGAAAGGAGTAGTGGAATATCGGATTCTACAACATCTGTTCGAATTTGAACATCCCGCCCGGCTATAAAAGCTAGAATTAAACATTCAGAAATTGATCTCAGCTTGGTGCCGCCACCAAATTTGAATATTTTGTGACCCTCATTCAATTGAATTTTGGATCTGTAAGTATTGCATAAACTGGAAATGTAGTTGTTGATCCAATCCTTTCCACATACAGTGCTGGTACAGGCGCTATCCAATACAGCACAATTGGAAGCTTCAACGCCAAGTTGATAAATCTTAGTGGATGATGAGGTCGTAGTGAACACACTTAGCAGAACATCTTCACAATCATACTCCTCCAATATTTCCGATGGGGGTCGTCTTTTCAGACAGGTTTAGTTCTGCAGGCATCCTGGAATCGTGAAATGTGTGATCATTATTAGTGTAGTGGACTTTCTCCAGATTTTCCCAACTATCAGGACAATCTCTTAAAAGATGTCGAAATGAACCACAGCAGCGACAAGTAAGAGGTTTTCCATCAGTACCAGCGGGATTCACTTTCCTGTCTTGGGCTCAAACTGCACTAATTCGGTGACCTGAACAGCCCAAATTACCAGTACCTTTCTTATAACTGGGAGGAACATACCGCCTTGTGGAATCAAAATGTCCAACATCCCTCCGAACTCTACCACCACCAATTGCCAATTAGGGCTACTCCTAGAGGAATGATAGTAACCAGCAGCCGCTAGTGCCTCTTCATTTTGGGCAAGAAAGGTTGGTTCAAGTTTAATGGCCGCACTTTGTAATCCGGATGTTCCCTTGCTAATTAATTTTTTTAAAGACTTTTGTGCTTGATCATATAATGTCACCTTCTGAGAATAATCCATTCCGGTGAGTACTAACATTTTATTAATACTAACATTTAATTTAATGATTTAAAGGTCAAAATTTCTGGAGGGAGACTCATACAAATTCTCTTTATTCGCTGATATTTCTGATCAAACATTGAAACATCTGATATATTGCAGATCTCGTCTCGATGGAAATATTCGAAGTCCTCAAACTTTTTTAGACAATCTTCTAAATCGTCTTTACCTAACTTCTCATCTAGGTACTTTATAAGTTCACCTAGTCCATCCTCGCCCTTTAAATCTTCAATGGAAATCTCATCGAATACTTTCTCTCTAATCTTAGAATCCCCTTCTTCTGGATGGGATAATGCAATAGCTATACCCTGTATAGATTTAGGAAGATCAGTTATTTCTCGCCAAGCTAATAGTTCTCGTTTGTAACGCTCATAACTCTTTGAGTCTTTCTTAAACTCAGGTGGATTCAATCTTAATGCCATATCAACATGTATTTTTTTTACATACCAACACGATAGTAAATTTCGCAATGCCTCCACGCTACGCAATACTGAGTGCGAATTTACGCAATAAACTATCTTTTCTTTTAAGGGGGGGGTACACCATTTTCGGACAACTCTTCGTTTTATCACTCTCAGCGTTTCAAAATTGCTTGGTTTTGGCTAAAATTTGGCATATAGATGCTAAGATGCTATTCTACATGACAGGTCAGAAAAAAAAATTTTTTCGCTATTTAATATTAGTTAATACTAGTTAACAATAAAAAAAAACTTGGTTGCGCTTAAAACCCTAAGGCTTTTACAGTTTTGAACCTAATCACATGAAAGTTTTTTTATATGATAGATCAAAGATGGGGCAACATAACTATCAGGTGAAATTTTGTGAAAATAATTCTGCACCGCTAGGTGGCGCTGCAAATTTATGCTAATTTTTAGCTTTTTTATAAATAGTATTAAATTTTATTAACAAAAAATTTCGAAAAGTTGTCTGATACTTTTATGCAGGGTGGCTATGTAGACACCCACAGAAAGTTTCAGACTAATTATTCAAAAATTGTAGAAGTAGTAGGGTTTTGAAGTTGACAATTTCATGAAAAAAATATTTGGAGATAATCGACCTTCCATTATACATAGTAATAGTAATTTCAATAGGACTCTCTAAATGGAAATTTACATAACTTGAAAACTAAAAGAGCTATTAAATAGCGGTTTTCAGATTTGGAAAGACCATTCAATGGTGCATTATAATAGACAATAAAAAAAATTTCGACATATTTTGGACCAAAATGGTGTACCCCCCCCCCCCTTAACGCTAAAAAGAGGGATTAAGATTGGTCGGTACGCTCTGCTACCATTGTTAATACTAAATACTGCTATACCACAACGCTTATTTATTACAAACAAACACTTTCACACAATACAATCCAGAATATATTAAAACTAACTATTCTAGAACTTGTTCGTTGCACACATTACTACAATTATACATTTTACACATATCATAGATATTAACATCCTTCGGCCCAATAAATTCCTTATTGTTTCTTATTATATATATTTTTTGGTTGCAGTCCTGGATTATAACCAAACCAAATGACATTGCCTTTTGTTATCACTTATCCTATTACTGTAATGGATTTCTCGTGCCTCTGGCACGATAATCTCCCTAAAACGGCTTTGTATCTCTAAGGTTTCCAAAAAGTGCTTTCTTTCACCTTATTGTTTTGGTTTCTGGCTATCACTACTGTCATAAAATATTTCCCACTAGTACATGGTCCTTCAATGACTTGTTATTTACAGACATCCACAAACAAAACAGTGATATCTGTTCTTTCCAAGATGAGGAAAAAGAGAACCGGGTGCAGGGTGATTTCGGTCCATTAGGATCCAAAGTATAGCCTCAAAATAATACAACTGAAAATATTGTTCAAAATACAGAAAAATACTGTATTTTTAGTCATTTCGTTATGCTAAATATACTCTGAAAAAGTATAATACAAAATGGTGAAAAGTTGTATTTTGTCGTGAAAAGTCTGGAAAATCGTGGAAAATCGTTTTTGTCGTACTAAACTTGGTGTAACTTCATGCTATTGGAACTTGGTGATAGTGCAGAACACCAGGTTACCGTCTGAGGCTAATAAACAGGGCAGGGGTGGGATTGCTGGACCCAAACGGTTAGCTGTTACTTTGCCCTCAAAACTATACCGTTGGTCCTGGCGAGCCTGGAACGAACTGTCTAGCCTGTGGACAGATTGCACAAGCACCACCATAAGTGACAGAGTCAAAGCCTATGGGAACGTTGCTACTCTGCCCTCTAAACTGAATGGTCGATCCTGGGACGAACCAAGCAGACAGCGGACTGAGTTTGTTAGCTCTCTGGGCTGGTTAGCCAAAGCTCAGTCCTCAGCGGTAGCCATACCTACGACGCCAGGAGTATGTGGTAATGGATCAAAGTAGGTCCAATATCGAACAACAGCGCCTAGATTAGCTGCTGAGGTGGCCATATACTAAGGCTGGTTTGTGACTGACTTTTCCATCCAAATGTGGCCATTTTTATACCCGGTGCGGGGTCAATATGAAGTTGACCCCTAATTATCACCTAATCATTAATTTGTCTTTCCTATGCAGTGGTTTGCGTTAAACACATGTAAAATATTATTAATATGGGTTTGTTAAACTGACCAATAACCGGTTACTGCCAATAGTAATTCATAGAGTTTTAAGTGGAATTGATTTAGGGAAACGCAATGAGAGTTTTATTAGTTACAAAATATTCCATTGTTAATAACTGGGTGGGTTTGATACAATAAGGTAGAAGGGAATGTCAGCATAGTGAGGGTCCAATGAGAGAAGGATGGGAGTGTTTGTATAGGGCACTCTCTTATTGGAAGGCAGTAGCTTGTAGGGAAGCTAGCAATATTGTGGTTGGTAGGGTGAGTGAAGGGTGAAAAGGTGACTGGATGGTTGTGGACGGAGAAGGGATATTGCGGTGAGAAATGGGGGGGGGGGGGGGGGGATAATTATGTAGTGATTATTGCATTTCTAAAATCAGAATCATGAAGGAGTATATTTTTATATGTTTGCCTACAGAGGTGCGAGAAATCGATTACAATTACTCACCCTTCTTCCAGATGTGTGCGCCATGCCAAGGTTATTATTACCTTTATTTGCGCAGACACTAACAAATATTGTAACTGCAAAAACAAATATTACGGTATTCATAACTGTCATTATTGTTCGAAAATTATAGCAGGTATAGCCTACTAAAATCAGATTGTAATCAATGAGCTCTTAATTAAATTTATTGAACAAATATATATATTTCTTTAATCTATCTTCTCTATATCTATCTATCTATGTGTGTTTATGTTGACTAACCTACCTAACTGTTATAACAAACGTATAATATAACATTTACCAAACGTTTAAATATATAAACTTTATATCATCATTATTTGAGTTACAACACACAATTTATTAAATTTATATTTCAAACAGTAATTAAACTACATTAATTATTTATAATTAGTAAGATATATAACAAGAAGTCCTATAGACTGAATTCAAAATGTAAGAAATATATAATTATAAGTTTAATCACTGACAGTAATAGTATATGATTATAATATAAATCTTACTGTATAACGCATAGAGAAATTGAAGTCAGAAACAGAATTCTGAAACCTGAAGCCAGAAAAAAGGAACTCCGAAAAAAAGAAATAGAAGTCAGAAATGAACGTCAAAAAAATGGAAGTCAGATAAATGCGCAACCCGATAAATTTACAGATATTACAATATGGAAGCACAATGGCAATTAGACGTGGTATAGTCAACTATTTTACAGATTTACGTTGTAGGTACTCGAACGGTGAACTGTAGCAAGGCTAGTTTAGTGACCGTTTGAGTAAAATAAAGATTATAACACAACATCGGGTTGGCAGTGGGGGGGGGGGGGGGTGGGTTGGAGGGAGGGGGGGGGGCGAATTAGGGGGCTGGGTGGGGGGGGGGGGGGGGGGGGGACTCGATAGCATCAAGTTTGTTGAAATTTTTAATTTTAATTGAACTTAATTTAATTTTTTGAATGATATTGAAATTAGCTAATGTATACGGTTGAACCTGCATTGACTTACCTACAGGAGGAGTACGAGTCAGAATTGAAGCAAGAGAAAAAAATCGTACGATGTAGTTAATAGTTCATATTTATTAGTATAAAGGTAAATACGAGAAATGTATGATAATAAAATAATTCGGTGTAGTCGGAGTTGATGGGGAACAGTTATATTAGAGATTCAAGATATTTATTTTTTAGGAGAATAACAAGTGACTTTTTGGTCTTTGCATTTTTAATTTCGAGAGGTAATTCATTCCATATAGCCCACCCCCTTGAAAGAAAGTACAAAATACTTCTAAAATTTCACTTTTAAAATTTAACTTAAGCTGTAACGGTTTAATCCACTGCCTTTTAGAGAGTACAGTTGCTGTGCGCGGACCGGCTGAAAATCATCCGTCAGAGAATAGAGAGCGTAATGTAATCAAGAAAACTGTACTGTTTTATTATAATGATTTTTATCATAATGACTCAATGCTACTGTAGGTAGAGCGGCCACTAATTACAACTTTCTTTCTAAGGAAAGCTGTATTGTGACACCTGACATTCCTAATTAGAAAAACTTTAATACGCTTGGAACATGTTTGCTCAACCTCACCACTACCACCTAGATTTCACCCCCTTGTATTTGGAGAAACTATTTCTAATTTTTATGTGTTGAATTCTACCTGTTAAAAAACACCGAAACCCATTTAATACATTTCCTGCTATCCCAAAACTCTGAAGCTTAAAGGGTTGGTGCGCGAAAAAATTGTTGGGCTAGAAACAATCGGATAATGGGTAACAAGGTGCCCTGAATCAAGTGGCGGTATTTGTGCTGTTAGACCAATGATAAGTGCAATCAATTAATTGTAATACTGTGCTTCGCATATTAGTCCATGGGCCAGCCAGCATAGGGGATACTTTTTGGTAACCACCCGGAACTTATATTTTTGGGAAGACCTAGCTTCTGGCCATTCATTTTGATATGATAACAAATCTGAATCGGTAGCTGACTTGGTGTTATCGCCGGTTGTCATGGAAATGGTAAAACAACAAACATGCTGTAGTATTCTAATAACTCAATATAAATTCATCGCATCTTTTGAAAAAGATAGCTACTGGTCTAACAATTATAAATGTGACATAAAATTCTGGAATATAATTATTGTTACCATGGGAATGCTGCTAAATGAAAACTGACATGTTTTAGAAAAATAGCTACCACTCTAGAACAATACCATTATGTTAAAAACAAATTACCACATTTTATTGAATATTAGTTTTGGAAAATTTTGGTATACTGAGAGCTAAACCTGTTTTGTTATAACGGTGATATATGGTTCCAAAGATATACCCATGTTTGAAATATTTTTATTTTTCATCATTTCAATCTCATTCCACTCTGTTTCAAAATAATGACTTTAACAAATATTTATGTCAATAAAAAACAATCAGATGTGACTACAAATCACTTTAAAATGACAAGTGACATCTAAATGGCATTTCAGACAACACTCCTTCACAGGTTACCATGACTACAACTACAGATGCAATTGAATCAGATATGACACAAACAAATGACTTGACACCTACCACAAAAGAGAGGTTAGTTATTTTAGTATATTCACTTCAATTTATATATTTATCATAATTTTTCCTAGATGATTTCTGCAAAGATGATTCCATCGATAATAACATTTTTGAATACTAAATCCTCTTTATTTAATAATAAATACATAATTATGTATGTACATATTCTTAATTGGTAAGCGATAATGTCAACCGAGCAAACAGAGTAATCTTAGTCGAGTAGGTAATGTCTGTGATACAATTGTTGCTGTATTAGACAACATCTTCATCATCTGAGGTGTCAAGTGCATCAGTTCATTCCAATTCCGCCTCCATCCATTTGGTGCATTACTTGAATTTGTACAACTCAATGCTATGAAGTTTATTTTGTAGGCAGATATGTTAGTGGTTTAAATGACGTAGTACAATTTCAATACAGCAGAGAGAGAGAGAGAGGATTGATGATGGAGCTGGAAGAACATGCATCCAATCAGGTATTATCACATCCTCTTCATCTAACAGACAGACCTACAGTATAATGGGAGAAGGTACATTGATGATGGATACTAAATATACGCTTGGTAGTTGGCTTTGGATAATAATATTCCCTACACACCCACGAATGAGTTAGGGTCTAGCTAGTTGCACTTCGCACAATGACGGTTGAACCACAATACTGAAGTATATTTTTTGTTGCAATGGGGGCAGGTGAAACGTTGCCCCTCTGAGTCCAATTTAGTTCCCCAGTTCCGTACTGCAGACCGAAATTTAGATCGATTGTCTATGAGTGACTGACTGTGGGACCCGATAGTATCAGACATATCCTTGCTGGCGTCATGTATATAGCAGAGGTGTCTACCTAGGTTATTACCATTCGCCCGGGCGAAGAGTAGATCTCGGCAGGGGATGTCATGTCTGAGCACATGGCCTATTAGGTTCATGCGCCGTATCCTGATGCGTTGAACTATTGACAGGGATACACCGCATCTCTGCCGAAGAGTCGCAATAGGTACCCGATCTATGAGGCGGACACCAAGGATCCGTCTCATACAGCGATTCTCAAATACAAGGTACTTTCTCAGAAGGGGGACTCTCAGAGTATGCGTATCGGCACCATGGAGGGCTACCGGCATCACTAGTGATAGAAATAGGTTGTATCTCTGCTTGTATGACAGTGATCAGTTGTATAGGATTTGTCTATGTTGTCCAAAGGCCTGATTTGCCTTAGCAATATGGGAAGTTACATCAGACATTTCATCTAAGTTTGTTGGTAGCTCGCATCCAAGGTAGCGGAACTGAGAAGTGAATTTAATTATTCCACTAGGAATAGTAATAGGTGACTTATCAATGGTTTCTGCATTAGGACCATATACAGACCACTCGGTTTTGTCAACAGACAATATCATTTGGTATTCAGATAACACAGAATCTAGGCACGTTAGTACTTCTATTAAGTCATCTTTTGTTTCACACAGCAACGCTATATCGTCGGCGTATAACAGCCATCGTATGTAGAAAGGGAGTAGCTCAGCGCCAATGGGGGGCCATCTCAGCAATGCAAAGCGAAAGCGACGACGAAAAACTCCTTTAACTTTACATCTTCTAGCTACCTCGGCAATAATGCAGTTCAAGAAAATGTTAAATAGCAAAGGGCTACACACAGATCCTTGTAAAACCCCACGCCCAGTTCTATAGAACGAACTAATGGTCCCAGCAATGCGTACACAAAATGTGTTTATGGCATAGAATGCACGGAACATATTTACATAAATTACCGGAAGACCCTCATGCAGCAGAATTCTAAAAACTAGTTCCCTGTGTACATAATCGTAGGCACCAGTTAGGTCTACATATGAAACATAAATTGTCTCACCCGCAGCACAGGGCTGCTGACCCAACAGTTTTAATGAGAGCACATGTTCTGATAGTTGCCGTGCTTTACGGAAGCCAACTTGACAGTTATCGAGAATGGACTCATACCAGGGCTGGATCCTAGACAAAACCCAGCGCTCCCATATCTTGGATGCTGCTAACATTAGTGCTATGGATTGGATGCATATTCTACCAACTCCATAATCTATCCTCTCTCTCTCTATCTCAGCTGTATTGCAATTGTAAACCACCAGCATGTATCTGCCGGTTGAGTACAAAGCAAAGATCCAAGACTTTACTGCCTGTTCTGTACAAAACAAAGAGGTGAAGTCGCGTTAGGTCCATAAGAGCGATAAGTCCCATTGCTATTTAAAGGAGCAGGTTAGTAAAGGACCACGTTACTGAGGTGTGTTGGGGGAAAAGTCACGAAAGCTCGGTTTTCCAAACAAACCTTACTCAAAGATACAGACTAATGACCAAATTAAGGCGGGCGCGTATTCCCAATCCTTACACTACTAGGACCACCTCTTGCATTAACACCTGGGATTGGTTAATGAGTTATTATTTGATTGGATGTTGAAATCATGTAAGGAATGGAAAGAGGGGTCCAACTGTGCTCCAAACGTCCAAATAAAATAAACTCTTAAAACCTCTACATCTCTAGATGGCACGCTAGTGCAGTTTGATGCACACGAATAGCAGACGGACTATTCATAAGCAATTACTACAACTGTACCGTACTATAATCGGCCTGCTGCATTGAAACTGCACATGAGATGCTATGCCAGCTTGGCAAAAGTATTTTGCCACAACCATGCAATCCACAATTGGCAAGCCAAATGCAGCGTACATTAAGAATTCTATGCCGGCTTATCAACAAAGTTGCACCGCCACAATTCCCTATCCCCATGTCTTTCGCGAGATTAGCTGCATCTTCAAGGCCAGTGTCCTTTAGGAGGCGTCTTAAGAAAGTCATGAGCTTTCCATCATGCTTATTTTCTCTATGGGACTGCCAAAGCACAATATTGTGCGCAGTGTGGTCCTTATGTGTGGGGGCAGATCATGCAGCCCTGTATAAACCATATCCCAATGTTATAATACTGTTGGTGTAATAACCCTTACATGATTTCACCCAATTTCTCCATTCCTTACACCGTTTGGAACACTTTCTGCCTGCAATTTGAGTATAAAACTCTTACACTAGTTCGACCCCTATCTCCATTCCTTACACGATTTTTTCCTACGTGCAAGGTTTGGAAATACGCCCCCCCCCCCCCCCCCCCCGGCCCAAGTAGGATTAAATAAAGAGGATTTAATATTCAAAAAGGTCATTATCGAAGGAATCATCTTTGCAGAAATCATCTAGGAACAATTATGATAAATATATAAATTGAAGTGACTATACTAAAAGAACTAACGTCTCTTTTGTGGTAGGTGTCAAGTCATTTGTTTGTGTCATATCTGAGTCATCTTCAATTGCATCTGTAGTGGTAGTCATGGTAACCTGTGAAGGAGTGTTGTCTGAAATGCCATTTAGATGTCACTTGTCATTTTAAAGTGATTTGTGGTCACACCTTGATTGTTTTAAATTGGCATAAATATTTGTTATAAAGTATTTTGGTATAAATTTGTTACCAAAAAGTATCCCCTATTCTGGCTGGCCCATGGACTATATGTAAAAAATCCCAATTGACGCATTGATAGGTTATTAACCACCAAGTAATCAACTAGTTCTAACACCAATATACGCTCAGAATGGAGGCAAACTGATGAGATAGGGAAATTGGCCGATATTTAATTTACAACGTCACAGCGCCATATAGCGTCACAGCGCCGAACCTTGTTTTTGAAAACGGAATTATGTCTGCAGATTTCTGGAGCAGAGCCTGAATCTAGAGAGATTTGAAATAGGTGAACATGACCCAGTGGGGCTGCTATTTCATACCTCAATTAACAATAATTTTAGAATAGCCGAGGGAATACCATTAGGGGAATGGGTATATTTAGATGGTCATTTACTCATGGCTTTGAGAACTTTGGCAGTAGAAAAATGCATATCCGTGAATTATGCATTTACATTTTATTACCTATATTGTACTTTACTTTTCGTGAGTACATTTACCTATTTCTTACTTTTCTGTCAGTCTATAGCACATTTTGTTAGGTCTTACTACAGCATAACTAATTAATGTCGTTTACAGATTTAATGTATAGTTGTAACTCCACTGAGGACGATATAATAATATATCGAAACATTTTAACATTTGAAAAATTTTTGTAATGATATTGCTCTATTATTTGTATAAAGGCTTCCATTCCCATATATAACTTCTGAAACAAAACATATGTTTCTTGCATAAAATCAATAAACCAGTTAGTTTAACCATTCCTCATTAAAACCATTATCTTCTTGTAAATTATTTATTTTGGATGAATGATAATTAAATTAAATTATTCAACTAACTACTATTCAAGCACTACAACAAAATCTTCAGAGGTCATATGAGGTTATCAATCAATCACACTTATTGTTTGTTGTTAATAACTAATTAAAATTATCCGATCTGTCAATCAAGAAATCAAAACTCATTTGGAGAGTTGTTGGTGGGGATGAGGGCTTGGGGGAAGGACATATATATTCCTACCTTGTGATGCAAGGTTTCGTGACCTTTGACGACCTCCTACTCGCTCTTACAAGTCCCCTGCTTGCCCCGAGAACAGTGGTTGGTCATTATTGTTTTATCTGCTAGGCGGAGACCATACTAGTACATCTTTTAGAGGAAGTGGGGCTAACATTATGGTTGAGAAATTATGGGAACTTCACTGGATATTAGAGCCAATGGTACAAACGGTACAAAAATAATATATATTTTGATATTGTTGTATCGGTTAGTAGGGTGGTCATGCAGCTCTTACTCCTACTATCTGTAAAATTCCTTTGTCAATACAGTTTTTTCTAGGCTCTCGCTGATCACCAATATTAGAGTTGACGATGTTTTGCAAATTCTTGACGCAGTACCACTTCCTCTAGATTGTTCAATGATTAGTCCGGAAAGCAACGTGGCATAACCACTATCTGATTAGATTCAACCTATGAAGTCACTACCAACGCCTAGGAATTCCGGTGAAATCAGATGGTTCGACGACATTTGTGTCACTAATGCTGATGGTGACAGAGATCCATTCTAAGTTTTCTTCCAGTGTGACACACTCGCACCATTATTCTTCATAAATGTGGTGGATTATGTTCTATGCATATCCTGAGACCATCATTTTTTTGAACGAGAATAAGATCTAAGGATGGTGTGCTTGAGCCTGTGGATGAATTAACAGTTACTTCGTATCACGGATCCGTGGCACACGAGAAGGCTACCCCGGGTTCATTGTGTCAAATACAATGCACCGACCTATCCATCCAGACCTTGTAACATTACAGTTTCTCAATTTTACCCTAATTATGTGCATCCCGTAATGACACTTTAATATCAGTAAAATATTCCGTAGAATCATGAGTCGTTTGGTTTGTCTATTTTAATAGGAAATTCCGCGGACTTGTCAAACTACCCTAACATTATAATGAATGGTCATTATACCGAATGGCTATTATGGTCATTTATACATTGTTATAATATATGTGAGTGGTAATAGGAAGGAGGGTCCATTTGGATACATTGACAGAGACTGAGCTCTCAGCAAACAATATAGAATGTTAAGGCTGACTAGATATTGCGTATTAATATCACCTAAAGGCCCATATATAATAGGAAAAAAAAAAAAAAAAAGGAAACCAATGATAATATGTGGAGGTTATATTATTAGTGCAGTGAGTGGTTTATTGAACTCTAATAAGGGCGACTTTTACAGCTTTGGATTGCTTTGGATTAGTACAGATATGAGTAATTTGCTAACTGTATATTAACCAGAGGTTTGGTGTTATTGGTATATTTATTTTATTATTATATTTATTAGATTCAATATAGTTTAATCGTTCCACATTTTCTAACATATGAGATACCTTTGCAGTATAATATTATATTTATATTAATTAAGTTAAAGATAGGGTACTGTTCAAGCACTACAATTTTTGTTAAGAGGTCATGTGAAGTTGTTCATCAATCATACTTATTGTTGTTCATAGCTAATTAAAAGTTTCCCATCTGTCAATCAAGAGGTCAAAAGGTTATTTGAAGAGTTAAAGAAAGATAAGCTCATGAACATATTCATTCCACCTGGTAGTACCAGGGCTCTGTGACATTTGTGACCACACTCACAGTCAATGGTCACAGTGAGAAGAATATCGCAGTCATGTCCATGAGGTAAAGAACAACACGTCATAATGAGAGGTAATTCTTTAGAAGTAAAGGAGCACTGTCATTGGTTGCATCACTCACAGTGTAAAAAAACTGTGAACTGTTCACAGTTATCCATTTCATCAATGACTAGAATGTCATATTCGTTGGAAACTGTAGGGATACCACAGACTCGCCTCACTACATAGCTCGCCCCTGAACCACAGGCTTACTTTCGGTATATTGTGCAGTACTGTAGCACGTAACCTACATGCACAATTGCACATACTGACATACAGTCATATATTCTGTGTTATCCATGGTATCACGAACCTGTCTGCGTGATACCACCAGTATTAGTATCTCTTTTGGCATGTTATATGTAGCACCACCGGTCGGTCAGATATTTTGGTGTTTCCACTCATCCCGTCCGGTGCCCTCATATCACATTTCCATACAGAAACCTCAATAGTGAATGTTTCCTTCACATCAGGTTTCATCAAGACAGACATTCATGCTGAGCGGATGACTTATTCACAATTTTGTTAGAAAGAAGACTGAATTTAGTTCTGCACACAACAAAGCAATGGTCAGTTTGGCCGCACCTTGAATGCATTGAATACTGTTGTAAATAGCAAACTTCAACAGGAAATGTAGCGTACCTAATATCGGATTGAGCTCTATATCTTAATAATGTACAATGCAGGTAGGTTATTATATATATATATATATAGCAACATGGGAAGGATTTCCACAGCTAATTTCCACACTATAGACCGTAGTTAGATAAAGTACTTCTTTATACCCACAATAATTAATAGTTAATAAATTTAATAAAATAATAGTGAAATTAATTAAATTAATTAAATTTAATAAAGAAAAAATTATTTTTTTTAATTTATTTCAGGAAAGCTGACACACATGCAGCACAGCATGTGCAGGTGGATGTTGGGTATCCCCTTATATCTGCTGAATTCCTTAACTGTTTCCATCACCAGGTGGTTCATGTTAGGAATGCCCGCATAAGTGATTATCTCGCTGATTTACTGATAAACATTGTGTCGGAGTCGCAGAAACGAAGTAGATACCTCGCATGAACTGCTTTCAAATTAGTGTTTGGTGGTGAAGGTTCGAATCCGACAAAAGCTGTTGAAATTTCACGCTGTTGTGACTCATCTAAAACACTTTTAAACGTTTGTGCCTTCACCAACCTAGTGGTATATTGGGAAACTAGCTTAGCTGAGGGAAGAATAATAAAGATGTGAATATGCCAAGCGTATAAAAGCACTATGTAAATTTTATTTATATTCAACTCAGTTTACAAAGGTTGGAAATTTGCTAATATATAAAGGTGAAAGGACCTACAGCAAAAATGTTCACAAACTCAACCTACAGCTTAAAGGCAAACTAACTTATTAATGTTATTTGGCTCAGATTCGCTGCAAATCCCTCAACCCATTAATAAATGGATGGAAGATGCCTGTTAAATAATTTACTTTACTAAGATAACATCCTTGGTCTCCTTATAGATTTCTAGATGAGAAATTTAATATCACCTATATTTTAATCCTTCGAGATTTGATTTACTTTTATAAACTGAATTCGGGCAGTAGCCCATCTACCCATTACCAATTTTATTAATGTGTTTTTCAACATAAACTAACGGTATAGTTTACTTATTAGTGAAAAGCGAGTGCTACACTGCTGCAGGCGCAATGAATGAAACTTGCTTGCCACTGCCCCTCTATAGAGAAAGCCCTAACAAACGAAGAAGCATGAAATGTATAAAATGCTAAGGCTACTAAATTTCAAATTTTTTAATACCTATAGTAAACAAGTTATCGATATATAAATTAAACTTATATTTGCGTATCATAGAAATTGTCCTTGTAATGATATGTCCTAAATTATATTATATTTGAAAGTCGGTTTAATTTTTAATGGATTAATGTTTTGGAAACGCTACAGCTTACAGCGGCCATGTTGGGGCCTATAGGGTAATTTGGCGAAGGGAAGAGGCGCCCCAACGCACATTGGAAATAGTCAAGTATGGGGCTTATTTTGGGCTAACAGATCGGTATTGGGGGGCTAAATGGGTTTCATTACGTCCTAAAGATATAGTACTGCTTCATAGGTAACAGTATAATAAATTGGGAAGGAATGAATAAATTTTGTTGTATTTCCCGTTTTGAACCTGACTTGTTTGTAAATAAATTATATACCTCAAGTCAATCGGAGATTAAACTAAATTTGGGGGATACGCGAGTAAAAATAGGTCTTGCTTGTGTATGTTTTCGGGGCAAATGTTTTGGGTTAGTTAGGTATCATCCTTCATTGGTCCATTTAGAAAACTACGGGATATTTGTAATATGTGCTAAGTTTATCCATTGGGCATAACCTATAGATAAGAAAATTATACTTAAATAATTTGGACTATTCTAGAACGAGAGTGTAGTTACAATACAGATCATTCATTCTAGAACTGTGAAATCGCTTTTCTAAGGAGGGATGGAATCCTGGTGAGTCTTAAACATTTCTGGCTTATTTTAAATTTAGGTTTATATTTTAATGCGGTAACAATCTGTAGTCAGGATTTTTCGGCTTATAAAATAAATAAATATATATTTCGCATCTACACTTACTGTAAATCATAAAGGTGATAGTAACAGGTGCTATTACATTGAAGTCCTGGACCAGCGTTTTCCTTTGCTTGCGATAGATAATTAGTTTTCCCTGGTGGGGTTTTTTTTTTATTTCGAAATAAATTATATATTTTGCTGGAGGAATTTGAGATCGCAATTTTAGTTTATACTAAGATTGTGGATCGAAGATTCGTTGGATATTATTTGGTTCCTACGAATTCTACATACAAACAAGTTAAAAAATTGTAGATATTTTAAATACGAAAATAGTAAAAATTTTGAATTTGAAGCACGCCAAGAGGGGTCTTTATATTTATAGTAAATTTAGATGCGAATAAAAAATTAAATTTGTTTTGGAGTAAAAATTGTAAATTAATTTGTAGGGTTCAGATTCTGAGACAGCCGATTTAATCTCCGTACAACTTACAGGTACACAGCAGTCATCTACACAACCTAGTTTGGAGTTTGCAATTTTTGCAAAGTTTGGATTTGGTGCACTGGTGTACAGCAGCTGCAGCAAGGGCATAGTGTAGATAGGGCAAAATTTCATGTCCGTCTGTCTGTCTGTCTGTAAAGAAAAATTCATTCGTAAATAAATTTTGAAGATTTTAACCTTTTTCAACCAAATTTTGTATGGGCATACTGGATAAAAAGTTTGTTTTTTAAAGTTACGAGTAAGTACCTCTCGAACTTTTGACTCCAGATCAAATTGATTTTTTGCCAATTTTTGGCCAAAATTCGCGTGCTGCGCGACGCCCCACGAACGTGTATGGTGCACATACAATTCGGATAAATGAACGAAGAATGAAATAAATAATATAACGATTCATATATAATAAATTCATGTACTTTAAGGCCATTTACCATGAAATATCATCACTTATCACATAGTTTAATTGTAAGTAATTTTGAAATTTATGTCAGATGTTATCTCGAAAAATGTACTAAGTTTAAGTTGCCATCATGCGTAAATAAACCACATCTTTGTTTACAATAACTTAGACATTGTAGGCTTGATTGTCTTATTAAGGATAAGACCCGCTTGCACTTATGTCCTGCGATGAATTGCTCCCATCTTCATTACTGGCAGCATATTTGGCAGGATGTTCCTGAATATCAATGATGTCCTCACCAAACTGTTCCAATAACTGTGCTATTGACTGCACCATATGTATTCCATCAGTAAAGCTTTTCCTCGTTTTTGCATCAGCTTCTATAAATGCTGTCCTGAAATCTTCTAGTGTAAGACCAAGTTCATCTCTTATTATCTATAACAAATGAAAATTTATTACTAATGATTCTAAATTAGGCAATTTACATACCGGTTCTGAAGCACTGAACCGACAGACCAGCTGAAATGAGATATCTACAGACAGGTCCATGTCATTTTCATTGGACAAGTGTCAATATGAGTGATTGAAATTCAGGTCTTAAAAGTACAAGAGTGGAACCATCTAATGAGTTTTAGCATCACGAAAAACTAAGGGTAGTGAGAATTTTTAACAAATGAAAATTGTTAAAAAGATAAGATGTGAGAGCACCACAAATGCTTCTTTCGGAGTGCCGCTTCTAGATGTAACCGGGGAGTGCCACCCCCCCCCCCCCCCCCCCCCCCCCTTAAAATAAAGTGCATCACATTCAATTAATATGGATCATTCGATGTGATATTGCTATATATGTGTTATAATAATACACCAGATGTAATTAAATAATAACATAACAAATAATAATAAATTCAATAATAACATCCAGAATTGTACCAGGAAACTTTGATCTATAAACTCGATTTAGTATGATATTTATTCTCAGACTTCCTCGGCAGGCATTTAATTTATTGTAATTAAGGTCGTTTTATTGATTAATTAAATTATTTTAAACTTACACTTAAGTTGTCATAAATATCTTCAATTATGCTTTCTAGAGTTTCTTCCTCAACTTCCTCTTCTGTTAGTGTATCATTAGTGCGAGTTATGTTAATTGCACCATTCACAATGGATGCTTCTTCTGTTTCCACTGTCAATGTACCATCTTCGTTTTCGTGTACCTGAGAGACACATGGTAAAATTATAAAGTATATTTCGTTTTCTGAAGTTTAAATCAGCACTATATCGTTGAATACATGGTTGCCATACTACACACTAGTGTATGTAAAATAGCACATACAAGACAGAACATAAGTAGCTAATTTTGCATGACACCAATGCAAAAAGACACTCAGCATAATATTATTTTATTTGTTATAGAGTTGTATATTGTAACAAAGTATTTGTATATCATTATATAACGGAGATTAAATTTATCCTGTATGGAAAGTCTGGAAAATATACATACACTGTCATTCTAATAGAATCACTCGAAATACCTGAACAATCTCAAATTCTGCATCGCCATCACCACCCATGGTTTGTATGAGATCATCAATACTATCCTGGTCACTATCACTGCTAATGTCATCACTATTTCCATTTTCCAAACTGCCACCAGCGTCTGCCAAGTCACCAATAAGATCACTAAATAAATAATAATGGCCTATATTAACTATGTTAGTAGTAAAGACAGAATAATTTCAGCTATTCACGATTCATACGAGATTTTGGATACTTACAAAACACTTAAGATGAATGATGATCTGTTTCCAATGTTGTACGCTGTTGGGTATAATAGCGAAACCTCACACTCCACGCGACTTATGTCCTCAAACCAGTGTATTTGACCAGGCGGATAAATATTATAATTAACAATACTAACTTTAACTTAGTCTGAAATTCGAAATTCTCCTTTTATAACAATCCGGGAGGATCACATCCATCCATGTGTCCTAGTAACTAAGCAACCACTACGTTCCACCAGCTTACCGGGGTATCCTAACAAATACTTCTACAACAAAATATATATTATTTATACGTACGTGATTAAATCGTCATTATCTTGCGTCGTTGTTGTTTGTTCATCCTGTTCGGCGCCCCCAAAGAGTTTCTTAAGTAAATCGCCAAGATTTTCAGCTGTAGCAGGTTCTGGAATTTTAATGGAAAATATAATATTACGGAATATCCATTTACTTTAATCTTGTATTCCAACAGTTAGAATAGGAACGCCAGTGAGGATCATAAAGAAATTAAAAATGTACGCCTAATATTATTAACTGTTAGTTGAGCCATGGAGTATGTAATTTTTTATTCGTAATTTTAAAGTTCTCTTCACGACTAAACCTTTTAATAGGATAGTCAGAAATCCATAAATTCGAAAAAGCGATAAATATCAAATAAATATATAAGGGTATTAAAAAAAATATTAAAAAACATACTTAAATATTGTTTTAAATATCATAAGAAAATATCTAAGAACTGGACTTCCTGACAACTAAATGACCACACACACAACTCACCACCAATCAGTGGCCTGTATTAATAAATGCAGCAAATCATATTACGATTTAGCAATTGCGAGGTATGCCACGTAAATTTTAGTGGAGTAAGTTCAAGTAAATATTCGTTCGGTATTTTCGCAAGTGCTAACAGCAATAATTAATATAATAGCAATAGCATATAGCAATAATTAAAACCTTCAAAACACTACAACGAGATCTGAGGACACCACAATATCTGCTGGAACATACTAAAATCACTGGTAAAGTCAAAATCTGTATCATTTTCTCCACGGCCGTGGTGGTGTGTGGGCAAAACATGGCGTCTAAAGAAGCCCCAGATAAAAATACATTTATCATTACAAGCTAATCTCTAGAGTGCGAGTGGAGACTTTAGATAACCAAATAACTATTTTGTTCTTAACGTTTTCTCTTGTGTACACTCCAATTTCGGGAGAAAAAGGAGTTTGGAGAGAAAGGATAACTTTTTCAATAAGGGGAAAAGTAACGATAAGATTACATTGACTTTACTTTTTTTCCGGCGAAAAAGTAAAATAAAATATTGTGGTTGTAATGTATTAAATTTTATTACAAATATTGAAAGAGGGTCGAAGTAGAAAAGGTTTGCACGCAATTTAAGCAAAATACATGAACACACTCAAAAGTTATTACAACCTTACAGTAGTGTCTGTCTGCAAGGCGTACACTCCAAAACATAATCCAATATTGGTTTATTTTCCTGTAGTTAAGGGTTACCCATTTTCCTCACACAATTTTAATAGTAGGCCTACATTGCAATTGTATCCTAATCTGTCAGGTTAGGTACTAAGTTGTTTAGCCTTTGTAGTTCCGGGTCCTGCCGAAGGTTGAGGAGCAAAACATTTCGTTCCACCCGGTCCATTCAAAAGAAACGTAATGTAGATTTTACAACTATTTGAATAGAGATTCAAAGAAATCAATCCAATATATTTTTTTCCCATACCAGTCTGCCGTTAACGTTATTATAAAATAACTTGTTGTGCTGTTGTCGCTGCATCATCACAATAAATAATCCGAATTATTATTAATTTATAAAAATACTGAAATATTAGCTAACAACTCCCTAG
Organism: Nemertoderma westbladi; assembly: GCA_032718475.1. Lineage (NCBI taxonomy): Eukaryota > Metazoa > Xenacoelomorpha > Nemertodermatida > Nemertodermatidae > Nemertoderma > Nemertoderma westbladi. The sequence continues at coordinate 13,566 of JAUCBJ010006284.1, read as the reverse complement.
CAGACTGTAGCAGTAGCCTATGGGCAACTTTCTGAAAGCGTGAATGAAATTTAATAAACTTTTTCAACTTTGATAATCGTATATTACCGTATTATACAATTTGAAAAATTCCATATCAACAATTTTGAACATTTTTATACGCTGTTTTTCATTAGCATTTTGGTAATAAAACCACTGTACAGTCTTGCATACTTGTATTTCACAGATAATTTAGAAATAATTATAACAATAAAAATGATAGTGATAATAATAAAAATAAATTATTATTTTGTCTATGATTATTATTATTGACACTACAGTATACAGGTGTGTAAAATAGTTATATTATTATTGCACAATGCAGTGATCCCAGATAGGGGGGGGAAACTGGATGTAATAAAAATTCATCCCTCTCCAGAGGAAATTCGACGCAAACAACAGCTGATTATTCTCAAAAATAAAACTGTAACCTGTTCTATTGTGCTTAGTTTATTGTTTTGGTTAAAATAACGTGCCACTGTAAACTGCTCCTTTTCCTATATTGAGAATTTAACATTGAGGCGGAATATTAATTCGCCAAGGCGGGTATTGCGTCCAGTCCCCCCCCCCCCCCCCCCCCCCCTGTCTCAGTGATCCATATGTTAATAACACAAAATAGTCAACTCTTAAAAATTGCCTATGAATCCAACAAGAAGGATAAGTAATTGAGATAATGCCTAAAAGTTCACCGAGTTTGGATATAGTACAGAGTAATTATTTTGTACTATTTAACTAGCTTACCTGATTTCACAAAAGCAAAGAAAAGTAATCCTAAAAGTGCGTATAATAAGTGCTTCATTTTATAATAGTTCTCATCAGATACTGAATGGAATTGTACACACAATGTGTAATAAACTATGAGTTATTAACTAAACTAGTAAGCAGTTTACGCCTAGTCGTATATTACTGTATGAACTACTTTACAGTAGAATAAGGTATTGAATGATATATTTATGAAATAAATTAATTCCTTAAAATTATTTTATAAAACAACTGCGCATTCCGTATTCATTAAATAGTGTGATTTATTCCTACTGTAATGACGATTTATTACGTTATATATTTACATTATATCTACGTTATAATACACTAAAACATATTAATTAGTTTAATTAGTAAGTGTTGCCTCAGCATGTGAAATCCTTTATTTAAACATGTGAGGTAATTGTCACATAACGTTGTGTTGACTGTTAAATGTGATTACATATAAATGATGAGCTTCAGTAAAAATTGATTAGAAATTATGTTAATGTGTACAATATAGGCCTAACTGCATGTTGATAATTATTGGTAACCCATCTCGAGTAACAGCTTGGGCCAATGTCTGACCAGATACCGTAAAGGCATATGAGTACCACAACTGTAGATCATGCCCATGCCCATGTCCATGCCCACACAGTATGGCATGACGCATTCAAATATTTTAGGAAGTTACATAATATAGTTAAACATCTATCTATAATATTGTGCGTTCCCTTGCGCCTTTCATTAGCGATATATCTCATATTTGAAAACCAAGCGTTCTCTGGATGGCTCGCGGATGTCTGTAGCCGCACGTTGAGAGCGCACCCATTGTTATTGGGAACCCAACTCGCCAAACTCGACGAACTCAGTAAATTCCTGAACTTTGAATGTTTTCGGCGTTTCCTAACTCCCTTAGCCAACATTGACAGTCAGTTTCGTGTGAAGTCACTGTCTCAGCGAGAGCTACGCCGTTCAGCCGCGGATGAGCTAGCCAGTGGTGGCTTCGCTATATTCCGAGAAGTATGTCTTTCCAATCTCCACCAATCGGTAATCGAGAGACCCAGTGCTGGATTAACCTTAAGGCAAATTAACCTTCAGCCGAAAATACAGGCCAATTTTTCTCAGAGAGTCCTTCATGAGAAAACAAATTTTTATCTGAAAAATCCTCACTAAAATTTGTAGAAAACAGAGTGAGAAAGTACATCTTTCTACTACCTTCTATCGTTATTATATACTGGATCGATACCAGACCGCAGTAGCATTTTTTTGTAAATTAAATTCTTTGAAATTTTATAAATTTGATCTGATCTAATCGCAGATGGTTTTTGTTGTAAGATCCGCAGCATATCGCAATTTATACCTATAGAACGTTATGAAAGATTATACGGTAAGTGTTTCTCGATTAAGCATTATATTTAGATGTTTCATCATTATTATTATAACATAATTTGTACTAAAGATTCGTAAAAGTTTGTAAAATTTGTACCGGAAACTAGGTTTTATATTATAGATAAAATAGTGTATTCGATAACAAAACGTGCGAGACAGAACTCCTTGTCTCCTTGTCACTAATTTAATTTAAAACCGAAATGCAGATGTTTTGCCGTCGTGTATTGAAATTTGCACTCGATGGCATTTTAGCTGCCAATTCCTGCAAAACCCAAAACAATCGGACAGCTTAATTGAGTTTCAGTCAATTAAAATTAGTGACAAAAAGTAGTGCTACTTTCCGAGACTTTTTTTTATCGAAGAACATTACTTTCTCAACAACTCCACTCAAACCAAATCTAGATCAGAAATATTATATCTTTGCACAAGTGCACACTTATGCTGTTTATGGATATTAAATTTATCAGCAAGTATTTACCTGCAAATGCGAAACCTACAGCAAATAAATAGCACATTCCCAAGGTCTGATCAAAATTGCTAAGGCCTGCAGACCAGAGTCAGCTTTAACATATTAAAAATTAAAGTTTGAGAAATTCTACCAAAACCATTATACTTTTTATAGCAAAAGTTATATTTGTTATAGATGCTATTTGCTCAACTGCAGCGGCATACTTTAAACATTAATTATATTTATGTGCAATTTGTTTGTCATGAAGTATCGGAAAAAAGAAATAAATAATCAATCAATCAAAATATTTATTTGAAGTGGCAGGTATTCATTCACCAGCGGTAACATAGTGTATGATGATAAAAATAAAATAAAGTCTGATGCAGATCGGTAGGTCGAAAACGTTTACTACTGTATCCTTAATTAATATAATTAATATAACCAGTTATAGACACTCAATACTTTATTTTGTTTTTATCATCCATACAGCTGGCTTATTTACTTACACCCATCCATCAAGCTACAATTTTGCCTACGAAAATACTATTATTTCGCAACAATTCCACAATTTCTCGGGGTTTTGGTTTTTACCAGCTTTTTCCTTTGAAATGGTTTCAATTTTCTTTGAAATTATCAATTTTCGGGCAATTGCTAAAATGTGCCTTAGGACCACCAGAAGCTTAATCCGGCACTGGGGAGACCCATTATTAAACCTGGCTTCTCGATTGGACAAATACAAACTGACATTATGGACTCCCCCGACCAAGTGGAGGAACCAATCCAATTGGAAGCGACCTCAGTAGCCTCCCGTGTTGTACTCGCTACCAACAATAAGAGTCCGCCTTGATTGATTGGTATCAGCTCACTGTTCGAGGTTTCCACTATGCGTTATTCCATAAACACGTCCATTGTTCGCATTGCGGTCTTCGCACACACAAGGCTCCCACCCAACCTGGAGTTCTTTGTGAGCGTCTCACCAATAATCATATCAAATTTTATTGTCCCTATTGCCGTGTTAACGACGATCATATCTTCTTCTCCTGTTTGGTCTTTGCCAACCAGGGCGCGATGCGAGCATTGTCAACTCAAGGGACACAGTAGTCCAAGCTGCCCCTTTGGCTCTGACATAGAGATAGAAGACGAAACAAATGTCACCAGGTATATTCGATCATGGGAAGGATGCACAGATCTTAACGTGATAACCCAATCCTGATACACCACAGTGAAAGCTCACCTCGGTGTATTGTGTATACGCAGTTGCCCCCTTTGCCTGGACAACAGATATTCGGCTACCAATATTGGTTACCAAGTTATGAACTCCTCAACCAAGTGGCCTCCTGTACAAACACTCGTGTCATCCGACGCTTCCTTCGCAAGATACATCCCGAGCGCGTGACGTCTTATGACATAATAAAGTTTATTAGAGACTCTCCCAGCTTATGGTCCACAGTTCCTGGAAGAACATCCTGAGTTACTTCCACAGTGTCGAGTTTTCAGCGAACACGCTCAACATGAAAGACCAATTCTCCATACAGTAACCCTGAGAATTTTCCTCGGCAAGCAACCCCTGGGTGGTGTTGTTACCCAAACTGTTCCTTCCGGACCAGTGCAAGCTGCTATCCCGAAATGCTTAGCCGCTCCTCCGGGATTAGAGATCGATCGACCAGCTGTCAACTCGGGCGCGACGAGACCCGTTGAATTCCTATCCTTGCCCAGTAACTCCACTGGGACATATACCGACCGTCCGACTTCACTGACACCAGACGCGGTAGACATTCACTCCAGACCCAATGAGACGCTTTCGAGCGATGATGTGGCGTTAGCTGCGCCCCAAACGCCTGCAAGGAAGAGAAAATGGCAATTTATGCGAAACACCCCTAAGCATCCTTAGAGAAAGCGATGACATAAGATTCATACTCATTAGCCTGTTGGCCTTTATAAAATTACTGTTACTCGTTCATCAACCATTAAGTACATTATAACACGCAATATCGCATATACAGTAACGAGATATTAAGTAAGAACCTGACGCAGGCGGAGTGCCTAAAATATCTACAAGTGTATACAGGAGGCCCAGCATACGACATCGTGAGGCAGTACCAGGGCATCGAGGGCGGCTTCACGACAGCATGGCGGGCGCTAGACAGGGAATACGGACACCCAGCCAAGATCATCCGGCAAACCCTGAGAGGTATAACATCGGGTGGCCTGCAAGACAACCCTGTTAGCATAAAGACCTTTGCGAACAAGGTCGAGAAGGCGTTAATCGTACTGAAGACACTAGACGCGCCATACGAACTCAATGCATCTAATAACATCACCACGATAGCGCAGGCGCTGCCGATCTGGCTGCGGAGCAAGTGGAGGAAGATCGCCTTCTCCACTCAAGAGAAGAAGGGTGCAGAACCGGGCCTAGAAGAAATGTCGAGCTTCCTAAACTATGAAGCCGAATTAATTACAGATCCAGTCTATAGTGAGGATAGTTTGGGGAAGGTGCCAAAGATCGAATACAACAGGCCTAAACCCGAACACAATCCTGCAGATCCATTCCCGAGATAAGACTCACTACCACACGCGGCCACACAGGGGGCTACAAGCCCACAGTTAGCTGGGAGTAGGGCCACACCGTGGCAGGGACAGAAAGAAAATAACACCATAAATAAACATAATCCCAATATACCCAGTAGGCCGAGTACAGATAACCAAAACACTAAATCGGTAGATATAAACCTACGCGCGATACGTGAAGGACTATATAGGGAATGCTATAATCCAGGATTCGAATGTCAATTACATCGGGACGGAACCCATAAGACCATGAGTTGTAAGCACTGGCAAGCGTTGCCCAAACAAGATCGTATAGCCTACACAGATGCGAACGGACTATGTCATCGATGTGTGGTAGAAGGACACAGATCCGGAGAGTGTAGAGAAACAGCAGTTAGAGAGGATGAGACTGGAGGCCAAACAATGGCTACAAGCACGACAGTGGCAAGAAACAAGAGAAAAGTACTACTCGGGGTAGTACCAGTGAAGATATCAGGAGAGGGTGGTCGATCAGTAACGACATTAATGCTGGTCGACAACGGAGCAGCCTTCACGCTGGTGGAGAACTGGGTGGCCGAAGAGATAGGGCTAAAGACGAGGCCGAATAGAATAGCGGTAACTACCGTCTCAAGTAAGGATGAGGTCCTGGAGATGAGGACGGGACGGTGCAGGATATCAGCGATTGCACCGGAATGCGACTATGGGGCGACGATCGACCCCATCCACGTGATAGAATCGATAAACATCAACGCCAGGCGACTAACCAACATTGAGGTCGAACAATATAGATTCCTGGACGGTATCGATTTCTCAATACCAGAGGTGGACGTTAGGAAGGTATCCATTATAGTAGGAATGGAATGCCCAATGGCCCACGAGAGAACAAAGACGGTCTTCGGCGAAGACAGGCAGCGGGACCCGACGGCGATCCTCACGCCGTTCGGATGGACGCTTAGCGGCCCAGTTAAAACCAAGATCCCATGCAGTGTGACAGAGACATCAGGGTGCATGTTACCAGGCACCATAGACGCAGAGGACGAAGAGGAGAAACAGGAGATAGTAGAGCCAGACAGGGAAGTAACAGTAATAGAGTGGGCGGAGGAGAATGGATTTCCCAGCAAGTATTGGTATGGAGATGGAGAGGAGCGGATGGCGAGATGTCCAGAGGACAACACTCCGGAGGAGTGCCCGGAGGAGCGTCGGAAGGAGTGTCCAGAGGAGTGTCCGGAAGAGACGCCGGTCCGGTTGGGAGGCATACCGACAAAGGGGAACTCGAGTAGGAAGACAGGATGGAAAGGGAGAGGACTACTATTGTTCGTCCTGTTCTATCTATTCTTCCGATTTCCTTTCATGGAGACCAGATGAAAGGTGGCATTTTGATGCCAGGAGACGAGATAGTTAAGAAGGCGGCGGAGAGACCCGACTTTAGGGTCGCGGAAGAGGGAGAGCCAATTCCTGGTGAGTTGGAATTGGCGGAGAAAGTGGGTCGTCAGATAAGAGGACGCACAGGGGGACAGCGGGACAGTGCCTCATGGAAGAATCGATGGAAGATCGAGGGGCAGCTTAGAGTTTAGTCGTCCAATATTTTGGACTGAGGGGGGTGGGAATGAGGGCGAGACGCCCTTCCCACAAAAATTAATTATTTAATTAAAAAAAAATAAGAAAATAATTAAATAATAAAATAAAAGTAGAAGGTAGAAGGTAGAAAGTAGTAGTTAGAAGAGACAGTTAGTAGAAGTTAGAAGTAGTTAGAAGATAGTTAGGTTAGAAGGCGGCGGGGTATAGGGAGTGTGGTATATTAACATGCCACGAGTAGTAAGAGAGGGGTTGTGGGCACCGGAAGCGCCACGTAGAAAGTAGTAGCAGAGAGTGGTTGTGGGCACCGCAAGCGCCACATAGTTAGAGGTAGTAGAGTAGTAGAGAGGGCACATAGGGTGCCAGATAGTAGAGTAGTAGAGACGGGCACATAGGGTGCCAGGTAGTAGAGTTAGAGAGTTAAAGGTAGTAGAGTAGTAGAGAGGGCACATAGGGTGCCAGATAGTAGAGTAGTAGAGACGGGCACATAGGGTGCCAGGTAGTAGAGTTAGAGAGTTAGAGGTAGTAGAGTAGTAAAGAGGGCACATAGGGTGCCAGATAGTAGAGTGGTTGTGGGCACCGCAAGCGCCATGTAGATGGAGGAAGTAGTAGTAGAGTGGTTGTGGGCACCGCAAGCGCCATGTAGATGGAGGTAGTAAGCAGAGTGGTTGTGGGCACCGCAAGCGCCACGTAGAAAGTAGTAAGTAGAGTTAGAGTTAGTAGAGAGTTAGACTTAGTAGAGCTAGTTAGAGTCTGAGAGTTAGTAGAGAGTAGGAGAGTTAGATAGTTAGCAAGTAAGTAGTAAGGTAGATAGTATGATAGCACAGGGGTAGCATTAGAGATTAGGGCCTTAGAGAGTGGTAGAGAGTAGAGAGGAGTATGGAGAGAAGTTAGAGTGCGATTCAGGTGTGGGGAGAGAGTAAGAGTGGGGAGAGAGTTAGAGCGGAGTTAGAGTGGTGAGAGTGTTGGGGAAACAAAAATTGTGTGAGAGTCCACAATTGGCTCGACATGAGACGTCAGATGGGTAGCGTTATCATGCCCATAGGGAGCGGCCTGGAAAGCCGACTCCAAGAAAATAACTCCACCCCACACCCGATAGTAGATCGAGTTTCCAGCGGAATTGTAGCGCACTATAGGTGGATGCTATCTTCTCACCGGGAAGATGGCATGGGGGGGAGTGTGAGCGTATTCAATTCCGCCACACTAAACCCCATAAAGTTGGCGTTAAGCATTATTGGAACTACAAGGTTGATTACCAATCAACCTTGTATCACCCCAATAAGCGGGGCAACAAACCCCAAAGGAGACACACACAATGGGGGTCAGAGGTTAACCTCCAAGAGAAGGAGAGAATGACAGCAGCAAGGGGAGAATACTCCCAGGGAGATGAGGGTGAGAAGTGAGTTATTAGCCAATGGGGGGAACGCATCGACTGCGTGACACAATACGGCCAACGGTGCAATACATATTACCGGTAACCGTGTCATTTCATTCAGTTATCCCAGTACAGCTAGAGGGCAGAGCGGTGACTTTCGTTACCGTCATTGCCGCTACCATCACCAGCAGTATTCAGTCAACTAAACATCAACTGTGCTACCTGTCAATATTATCTCATTTATACTATACTTTATATCTATATTAACAATCGGAACGACAACCATAACAAACTCTTTCACTAGCGGCGGGGACGCGTAAGCGAATACACCGGATAAATCGGGATCCCTGGATCCCATCACAGTAACCTGTCTGCAATAGATTCGGTTCATTTAGTGCGAGTGTATGTGTCCGCAATATAATACTGCGATATTATTCCCCAACTTGCAACTATAATACATTCAATATCATAATGTGTTCAGTACGAGTAAATTGTGCGCTTACCATGCACTAGATCCCATGTAGCTTCCTACTTGCAATATAAATAAGTCACACGTACACTTGTCCACACACAACACAACATAAGAGAACGGTTTGCACGTACATAGTGCATTATTCCCTTGAAGCAGTTTTTAGTGCCGAAACTTAAACACTCAAGTAATTGATTATACATTCAGACCAGATATATGAGTGCTCCTGCCATGTGGCAGGTATCCTGAGGCATTTGATAGTGCTCACAAGAACTACATAAACGAACCTATTTTTAGCGTGTGTTAATAATTTATTCATTTAGACATACTGAACTTGGATAACAAACGAATTATATGTTTCTATTTCAGAATGGCTGCATAGCATACTCTCAATACTCATTTGCTCCAATAAGTTACTGACTCACCGATAAACATTGCATCAGGTATTTCAAACACCTAAATGTAAGTATATGGTACAGTACAATTGACCAAGGAGAACCTGACGCGAGATAAGACGAGAGACGTTATACAGTAGTATAACTTATTGAATAGTAAGCCATTATGCATACCGAAGGATGACCAAGGGTCATCAAGGGCTTTAATGCCGGCGCACATATTGAGGGGGGGGGGGGCAGCAGAGGTGGCATGTACAAGCGAGGAAGAGATGAAAGGCGGCATTCTACAGCCAAGTGACGACAATATGAAGGGTGGCATTTTGCCGCCAGGGGACGATGAGGAGTTCTGTGAGGTGGTGGAAAGACCCGATCTTAGGGTGGAGGAGAAGGGAAGGTCAGATCCAAGAGATTTGGAATTGACAAGGAGAGTGGGGCAAAGAATAATAGGACCTATAGGGGGGCAGTGGGTGAGTTGCCTGCTGGAAGAATCGCCGTTAGGTTGTTGAGTCGTCCAAAAGTTAGACTGTGGTGGGTGGGAATGAGGGCGATACATCCTTCCCACAAAAATAAAATAAAATAATATAAAAAAAATAATACTTAGGAGTAGCTAGTTATAATTACGTACGTCCGATGGGCACAAATGTACAATACATACGTAGTACACAACATATGTACTAACATATGGTACGAATGTACCAACGTAGATAATAGGAGTAGCTAGTTGCAATTACGTATGTTTGATGGGTACAAAAATGTACAATACATACGTGGTACATATATACTAACATATGGTACGACGTACCAACGTACATAATTTACGCACTAACACCGGGTCAATGGGACCATACGTGTACGCACTAATGCCGGGTCAATGGGACCATACGTACGCACTAATGCCGGGTCAATGGGACCATACATACGCACTAACGCTGGGTCAATGGGACCATACATACGCACTAACGCTGGGTCAATGGGACCATACATACACACTAACGCCAGGTCAATGGGACCATACATATGTAGTAACACCGGGTCAATGGGACCATATGTACGCACTAATGCCGGGTCAATGGGACCATACGTACGCACTAACGCTGGGTCAATGGTCAATGGGCCCATACGTACGCACTAACGCCTGGTCAATGGGACCATACATACATAGTAATGCCGGGTCAACGGGATCATATGCCGGGTCAACAGGACCATATAGAGCCTAGGTGGAGTCATGATTGAGGGTTAACGGACGTATTAGGGAAACACATGGGAGGAAGAGTAGAGGGGTAGGCCAACCCAGATTAGGTGGTCATTGAACAACAGGGTGGTTTAGGATTTATTGTGAGAGCTCATATCCTGCGGGATAAGAATTGTCCAGACAGGCACTACCGGGATATGAGTAGGAGGGACACTTGATGGGACCACAGGCGTGTAGAGTGGGAATAAAAAGGCTTGAGAATGAGAGGAGCATGGGGAGGAGGTGCTGGAGTTTGGAGGAAAAGTAAGAGGTGCGTGATCCAAGTGTGGGGGAGCGAGCAGAGGGGAGGGGAGTCCTATGGGACTATTGAGTGAGGAGATTGGACGTTAGTGTCCAGGTGAGAAAAATTGTGCTAGGAAAAAGGGCGATCGTCTAAACAGAGAAGCCAGATGACTTGGTACAGCTTAGCTCGCAGATGTACCAAGGATGGGTAGTGAGAACAAACCCATGGGGACTAGTCTGGAAAACTGGTCCCAAGAAAAATATACCGCCCCACATCCAATAATAGATTGGATTCCAGCGGAATTGGAGCGCACTTTAGGTTGATGCTATCTTCTGATAGCATGAAGATAGCATGGGGGGAGTGTTAGCGTATCCAATTCGCTGCACTACCCAGTGGAAAATGGGTAAAGTGGCTTTTTACCAATTATAGTTGATTAGGTGACATTACCAATATAATGTCACATAACAATTGGCACCTAGCAATATACAGTGCCAGCCACAGGGAGAGATGCCAGCACACAGCTCATCTCAGGGTAAAAGCTAGCATAGGAACAGGGGATAGATCAACCAATGGAGGGACAGCATGTGTCCAATTACAGCGCGTCCACTGGTTGGCCACACATAGGTAGCTAGTGTGTCCCATGTAATATATAACCGTTACTCTGTCAGTTGTACTTTAGTTGGTATATTGGGTGAGCAGAAGTCGGACAGTTTTCAACCGCCGCCGTTGCTGTCTGCTATCATTGTGATTACTGTTGTACTGATTACTACCTGGTACTTGTATACTTGTGAGAGATTAACAACATTAACACCAAACTCCTTTATTATAACCGGCCTTCGGCCTTCAGTCATTCAGCCTCAGTAAGCGGACGCGGCGACACGTATTGAACCAAGACGAAACCTGGTCAGGATTCACTGCCAATTCAAGGATCCCGTCACACCTAAGTGGAATTTAATTTCAGTTTACATTCCTGCCCTAAGTAAAAGAGACCAGTGAACGTGACAGACGAAACACCAGGGGCGACCGGAAGGCTCCACTCTCTTGGCAATTACCTGTAATGTAAGGATACGTCTCTCTAACTCTCAAGTGCATTTTTTCCTCGCATTCATGTTGGACGTAGTATGTGGTAAGCGCACAGTTCACTCGTGCTGCATACATCATAGTACAGTATCAATAGATTATAGTTACTAGTTGGGGAATAATATTGCAGTACTATGGACGCACACACTCGCACTAAATTAACCGAATCTATTACAGACAGGGCGCAGTCAGCACTAACCGTGTGGAAATCAAGTTGGTGTGATCTCTGGTCTTGTATATTCATCAACAAGGTAACGAAATAATAATAACTATAACAATAAGATTTAATACGCACGGAAAGTTAATGATGCAATGCAATAAGCAAGCAAGCAAGGAGAAATATCATAGCTCCTGCTAGTTACATGACTAGTAACAGGCTTAAGATGTTATGAGGTTATGCCTGAGGATAGCGATAGCAACATCAACTATTATAACACTGTAAGAATAGAAACAGCCAATAGGGCGCAAGAACATTGTAGAATATGGCAACCAATAGGAGCTTTAGGATTACGGCAACTGATGCTGGGAAACTGACAAACAATCTTAACAGTGATATACAACATGGATTTGAAACGAATATTATGCGCACAGAAGTTGAATAGTTCTCTGATAGAAATATAAGATTTCGATATGCAGTTAGTGTGTGCAGCAAAAATTATGTCCTACTGTAATCCACTATATGCAGTACTGTAGTACGTTGTGTACGGTAGTGATTACAGGATTACAGACAATAAAAAACCAGGAAAGTTCGTATATACTGTACAGGAATAATGAGTTCCGCTACCGGAACCGCCCCACCATCACGCAATGGTGCGTGGAGAACTCACCAGGGAGGCTTGCCCGCAGTAGCGCAAAGCTTCTAACGTCGCACCCAGTTGCAGCATTCAGCGTAGCAGATAACGCGATCGTGTCCCACAGGCACAACGGACCGGGGTAGACCGGGTTGACAACCGTAACGCAGGCAAACAGCGTCGTGAAACTCCTCCTTGGTAAGATAGGTACCGTGGACGCGAGTTTATCCACATCGACACCCACTTCTCTGCCACTAACTCGTTCAACTGGAGCTGCTTTTAGGTTAGTTTGGCACGGGTTACTGTACATTGACATTCGTGTGTACAGCGGTAAGCGCCCGGGATTTTATTCTGTTGGCGACGTGCTGTTGGTTTCCCGCACCACCGACATATTGACATATTGCTGCTGCAGTTAAATGGCTCGCAGTCCTCTCTAGAATTTAATATGCTGCTGGTGGACAAGCAACGGTATTCCTCAGTTCCTAGGCCACCAAACCGGACCGGCAACGATATCAGCTCTCGTTCAACTTCAACTTCGTCTATGGAAGCGTGTTCCGGTAAACTTGTAAGGAACTGGCGAACTGAAGTTTCGAGGGGTCTGAACTGGTCCGTCGCCCCGGGTGTACGTTATTATCATTAGTTCTATTAGTTATCTAGGCCTATTGTTGTTATTTTATCAATTAAAATTCAGCATTTTCAACGGATTGCGGAATTTAAGTGAAAATTTCCAAAAAATTAAATATATTAAATTTAATTTGATGTAAATAAAGTCGGACAATTAGACAGTCAGACAAGTTGAACTTTGGAGGTCAGGGCTAAAATTACTTGGTTTGGTGGCTCTAATAGAGATTCGGTCCATTATTACTACATATTTCCATTCAGGCCCACAAGAAACTACTATTTTAGTACTGGGGTCTGATATGACCCCAATGGTACTCCGCGTGGCTCAAATCCCATGGGTGCCCGTGGGTTAACTGATCGGAGATATTGTTAACTTTCGTATGGGTAACTTGACGGATGACGCATGGACGCAATACAATACACCTTAATTGACAAATTCACAACAAAGTATATACAACTTGTTTCTGATCATTGAAAATAGTGACAATAAAGGTTTACATTTTGACACGTAAATCGATATAATTATAATATTTTTTTATATAATTCGAAAATATTAATTATGTGTATACACATGTAAACACATAGGATACACATGTACAGTACAGGCTGAGGTGGCCCTGTTTAACGATTTCATGACAT
>JAUCBJ010006283.1:0-18301 GCA_032718475.1 Nemertoderma westbladi | reverse complement strand
TGACTTACACTAGCCACAACGAGATGGCTATGGATTCACGTATATAGCGCATTCTTTAGGAGATGCTTTGTTATCAGTCACAATCATATACACTACCGCACAATGCTGCACACAGATCTGCCGACCTTCACTAATTTTAGTCACATATAAAGAGAACAACAACCAACTCATGTAGTGCCTATGAAATAGCATTAGATTCACTCCAAAACCACTTTAATGTAAGTCGCAATTGTTATATGTAACCGGTCTCTCTAACCTTCAGTATATCAAGAAGATTGGGGTTTCTGATTATTGATCGATATTATCCAAATATAACAATATTCCATCAACTGATATAATGAATAACCGACACTAAATAGCAGTAAAAATGCGGTGTTTGTAGTTGACAATATGATTAGGTGAATTATGAATTGTTATGAATTGATATGAATTGATAACAGATATACGTTTCTATGATTAAGCCTACTAATGTTTGGCTAAAGCCTGAAAACACAGAGGTTCCAAAGCCGGTCTTCTGGCTGTGGACAAAATACACATACTGACTCAATTCATAAGTTTCTGTATACAACCTCCAACACAGAGTCAAAAAACGCTCTGATTGGTCGACCGAACAAAGAAACGACAGAGAACAAAGAAAAAGCTCCATGTGTACAGATCAGCTGTTAGCTGTCGTCATAGTAACTACACTGTTTCAAGAGGATTTAGCGTATTGCGACATAGAATTGCTAGTTATGTCCGCTAAATTACACATACAGAAGAAATGGCTTTTTATGTCCACTAAAACACCGGTACAGTAAGGAAACGGCTTTTGATGTCCGTTAAAACACCCACAGAGTACTTTGCGGGATAAATAACCAGCTAATTCCGCAAAAGCTTTTACAACAGTGGCCTTCTGGCCTTGAAGATGCGGATGATCTAGCAAATGTCATGGGTGATAGGGAGTTGTGGCGGTGCAATTTTGTCGATAAGCCGGCACAGCATTCTTAAAAATGCAGCTGCAATGCAGCATGCCGATCCTAGTAGTAGTAGTAGTAGGTCTGCCGCGCCGGTAGGCGAGGCCTAGCTTTGCTCTGTTGCTGCTTTGTCCGTTTGTCTGTTTGTAGGCATAGCAGCCTAGCTAGTCTAGTAGGGGCCTACTGCCTACCTAAGTTGCTGAGTACTGGCAGATAGGCAGACTGCTGGACTGGCTGACCGGTACTGGCAGACTGGAGTACAGTAGTACGGTACCTGACAGCCTGACGCGCCTGCCACAGTGCGGGTCCGTCTAACATTGTTTCGTAATACGTAATACTTTATTATTGTATTACATAGGCCTGACCTGACAGCGTGGAGCGTCACAGTCGACTATGCAAATTACCAATATTACTGAATGTAATAATTATTTATTACATGGCTGCATGGGAAAAAAGTAGAAGTTCTTTTCACTATTCTTGAGGCATTTTCATGATTTTATCGACCGTCACCGAGGATAATAAAGGGTCAAGAGAATATTGAAAAAATATGTTCTACACGTTTTTTCTCATGCAGCCATGCAGCCATGTAATACGTAATTTTATTCATGAATTATTGGTAGGCCTACATTTTAATTGATCAATTCTTTAATAAAAAAATAGAGCGATATCTGGATATAGTCTGATAGTGTTATAAAAATATAATGGAAATTAAAATATATGGAAATGTAGTACAGTCTGACAGTAGTCTGATAGTAGTAATTAACTACTGTTTGTTAGACTATACTCCGCTCCATCTGGATCTGCCTGTCTGCCGGCACTGGTTAAAGGTTAGATACATCACAGGCCCCTATTGAAAAGTTTTATTTTCTGCGCCGAACGCGGCGCCAAGTGCAAATAATCTTGCGCCGGCTTGGTGCAAAGCTACGCCAGCAATTCAAAATAACTCATTATTTTCCACAAGGCGATGACACATACTGTAACTCCCTTTATCTCACACTAATGTCCACCACATACCTCCCAGGTGTCCACTGTCCACCACATTCCTCTCTTTATCTCACACAGATGTCCACCACATTCCTCTCTTTATCTCACACAGATGTCCACCACATTCCCCCTTATCTCACACAGGTGTCCATGTCCACCATACCCCCCCCCCCTCTATCTCACACAGGTGTCCATGTCCACCACATTCCTCTCTTTATCTCACACAGGTGTCCACCACATTTTCCCCCTTTATCTCACACAGGTGTCCACCACATTCCCCCTTTATCTCACACAGGTGTCCACCACATTCCCCCCTCTATCTCACACAGGTGTCCACCACATTCCTCTCTTTATCTCACACAGGTGTCCACCACATTCCTCTCTTTATCTCACACAGGTGTCCACCACAGTTTCCCCCTTTATCTCACACAGGTGTCCACCACATTCCTATCTTTATCTCACACAGATGTCCACCACATTCCTCTCTTTATCTCACACAGGTGCCCACCACATTCCTCTCTTTATCTCACACAGATGTCCACCACATTCCTCTCTTTATCTCACACAGGTGTCCACCACATTCCTCTCTTTATCTCACACAGGTGTCCACCACATTTTCCCCCTTTATCTCACACAGGTGTCCACCACAGTTTCCCCCTTTATCTCACACAGGTGTCCACCACATTCCTCTCTTTATCTCACACAGGTGTCCACCACATTCCTCTCTTTATCTCACACAGATGTCCACCACATTCCTCTCTTTATCTCACACAGGTGTCCACCACATTCCTCTCTTTATCTCACACAGGTGTCCACCACATTTTCCCCCTTTATCTCACACAGGTGTCCACCACAGTTTCCCCCTTTATCTCACACAGGTGTCCACCACATTCCTCTCTTTATCTCACACAGGTGTCCACCACATTCCTCTCTTTATCTCACACAGGTGTCCACCACATTTTCCCCCTTTATCTCACACAGGTGTCCACCACATTCCTCTCTTTATCTCACACAGGTGTCCACCACATTTTCCCCCTTTATCTCACACAGGTGTCCACCACATTCCTCTCTTTATCTCACACAGGTGTCCACCACAGTTTCCCCCTTTATCTCACACAGGTGTCCACCACATTTTCCCCCTCTATCTCACACAGGTGTCCACCACATTCCTATCTTTATCTCACACAGGTGTCCACCACATTCCTCTCTTTATCTCACACAGATGTCCACCACATTCCTCTCTTTATCTCACACAGGTGTCCACCACATTCCCCCTTTATCTCACACAGGTGTCCACCACATTCCCCCCTCTATCTCACACAGGTGTCCACCACATTCCTCTCTTTATCTCACACAGGTGTCCACCACATTCCTCTCTTTATCTCACACAGATGTCCACCACATTCCTCTCTTTATCTCACACAGGTGTCCACCACATTCCTCTCTTTATCTCACACAGGTGTCCACCACATTTTCCCCCTTTATCTCACACAGGTGTCCACCACAGTTTCCCCCTTTATCTCACACAGGTGTCCACCACATTCCTCTCTTTATCTCACACAGGTGTCCACCACATTCCTCTCTTTATCTCACACAGGTGTCCACCACATTTTCCCCCTTTATCTCACACAGGTGTCCACCACATTCCTCTCTTTATCTCACACAGGTGTCCACCACATTTTCCCCCTTTATCTCACACAGGTGTCCACCACATTCCTCTCTTTATCTCACACAGGTGTCCACCACAGTTTCCCCCTTTATCTCACACAGGTGTCCACCACATTTTCCCCCTCTATCTCACACAGGTGTCCACCACATTCCTATCTTTATCTCACACAGGTGTCCACCACATTCCTCTCTTTATCTCACACAGGTGTCCACCACATTTTCCCCCTTTATCTCACACAGGTGTCCACCACATTTTCCCCCTTTATCTCACACAGGTGTCCACCACATTTTCCCCCTTTATCTCACACAGGTGTCCACCTCGCACGTTCCTACCTGCTCTGTGTAAGATCCTTACCGATGATTTAGCCCCTGAGAACGTCCTCGAGGTTACAGCTCGTGCTATTACTTACTACCTGGACGTGAGTGCCGAGTGTACCAGACGTGTAGTGGCCGTGGAAGGAGCGGTAGCCGCTCTGTGTAACCGTCTGGTTATTATCGACGCCTCGGATAGAACCAGTAAGGATCTCGCCGAACAATGTGTCAAAGTGCTGGAGTTGGTTTGCACTCGAGAATCAGGTAGACATATCTAAACTCTATATCGCATGTTCATATAATAAATGAAAATTCACTTAAATTACATTATTATCACATTTCTTCAAACGTTTTATTTCATGTAAAAATTAACTTGGATTTTGCTAATAATTAATAATTGTAATTTAATAATTTGCGAAGTTTGGTTTGATTTAATCATATAATATTGACTGAGTTATTTGCCTTCAAACATTAGGCGACAGTCCGACCTGCAGACAGACCGACCGACCGACCCGACAGACGCACAGACAACGGTTGAAACAGCGGTTGGAGCGGTATCCATATGCTCAGGTCGCTTGCTTAGTCGCTCACCCCGCATGACAATTGTGATTGATATTTAGGCCCTATTATTATGTCCCATTAATTCAGGAGTTGTATTTGAGTCCGGAGGTCTCAATTGTTGTCTCACATTTATACGCAACCATGGCAACATCATACACAAAGACACTCTCCACTCCGCTATGTCCGTAGTAACCCGACTCTGTGGTAAGGTGGAACCAACAGACCCGTCGCTGCCACAGTGCGTGGACTCATTGTCTACCTTGCTGCAGCATGATGACTACCAGGTTAGTTCAGTCTGCTTCGGCAGAATGTATATCTGTCTGATCCATCGATCCATGCTCTTACTCTGGCC
This sequence comes from Nemertoderma westbladi, assembly GCA_032718475.1. Classification (NCBI taxonomy): domain Eukaryota; kingdom Metazoa; phylum Xenacoelomorpha; order Nemertodermatida; family Nemertodermatidae; genus Nemertoderma; species Nemertoderma westbladi. Next base: position 13,471 of record JAUCBJ010006283.1, on the reverse strand, counting down.
TGGGTTCTGTTTTCAAGCAATGTATTGCCAACTTCCCAGTTCCTCCTATAAATTCTCTCGTATCAAGCATACACTAAATACAACCGAGGAGCGAATGAACAGTGAACATATAACTTATTTATTGTTATATATAACCGATTAACCGATATAACCGATTGAATTATTGTGTCCAATGTGTTAAATTAGTTGATTGTATTTGTTATGTATTCTTTGCGTATAACTTTTATCCGAACTAGCATATTTCTGCTGTGTTTTTTTAAGCTTGTATGTTATATTGACCCCTGTGTAATGTATGATACAATTTTTAGCTGAAATGTGCAAATAAATTCAAATGCCAGCCTGGCTGGTGTAACCTTTCAAAAAAAAAGTCTGAGAGCAGTAGGAAAAGAAATGAAGACTGAATTGCACCTTAACTCACAATACTCTGAGCTGTATGTTGCGTTTAGGTTGCGGATGGGGCCCTCAGGTGTTTCGCTTCCTTGGCTGATCGGTTCACCCGCAGGGGCTTAGATCCCGCCCCGCTGGCCGAAAGTCAGTTGATTGATCAGCTGTTGTTACGACTGGGTAACTGCGGAATGCCGACACCCAGTGCTGCTACTGCGGTAAAGACTACACCGAATGCAACTCCAGAGGCGAACAGTACACAGGTTGGTGGGAAATAAACAGGTTTATGGGAAACAAACAGTACAGGTTGGTGGGAAACAAACAGGTTTATGGGAAACAAACAGGTTTATGGGAAACAAACAGGTTGGTGGGAAACAAACAGGTTTATGGGAAACACACAGGTTGGTGGGAAACAAACAGGTTTATGGGAAACAAACAGTACACAGGTTGGTGGGAAATAATCAGGTTTATGGGAAACAAACAGGTTGGTGGGAAACAAACAGTACAGGTTGGTGGGAAATAATCAGGTTTATGGGAAACAAACAGTACACAGGTTGGTGGGAAATAAACAGGTTTATGGGAAACAAACAGTACAGGTTGGTGGACTGGGAAACAAACAGGTTTATGGGAAACAAACAGTACAGGTTGGTGGGAAACAAACAGGTTTATGGGAAACAAACAGTACAGGTTGGTGGACTGGGAAACAAACAGGTTTATGGGAAACAAACAGTACACAGGTTGGTGGGAAACAAACAGGTTTATGGGAAACAAACAGTACAGGTTGGTGGGAAACAAACAGTACACAGGTTGGTGGGAAACAAACAGGTTTATGGGAAACAAACAGTACACAGGTTGGTGGGAAACAAACAGTACACAGGTTGGTGGGAAACAAACAGGTTTATGGGAAACAAACAGTACAGGTTGGTGGACTGGGAAACAAACAGGTTTATGGGAAACAAACAGTACAGGTTGGTGGGAAACAAACAGGTTTATGGGAAACAAACAGTACAGGTTGGTGGGAAACAAACAGGTTTATGGGAAACAAACAGTACAGGTTGGTGGGAAACAAACAGTACACAGGTTGGTGGGAAACAAACAGGTTTATGGGAAACAAACAGTACAGGTTGGTGGACTGGGAAACAAACAGGTTTATGGGAAACAAACAGTACAGGTTGGTGGGAAACAAACAGGTTTATGGGAAACAAACAGTACAGGTTGGTGGGAAACAAACAGGTTTATGGGAAACAAACAGTACAGGTTTATGGGAAACAAACAGGTTTATGGGAAACAAACAGTACAGGTTGGTGGGAAACAAACAGGTTTATGGGAAACAAACAGTACACAGGTTGGTGGGAAACAAACAGGTTTATGGGAAACAAACAGTACAGGTTGGTGGGAAATAAACAGGTTTATGGGAAACAAACAGTACAGGTTGGTGGGAAACAAAAAAAAGTCAACATTTTAATGTCAGCGTTATGTAAATCAAACGCAATGACAAGACGCATCGCATAGAATATCCAATAAGATTATAATGCAATAGATATACGGCAATAACATAAAAGGTTTCGATATTTGGAAATAGAACATAAAATGGCACGAAATTAAACAAAAAAGGTATAACTTTCTGTTTTTTTTTTTAAACGTTTGTTTATACTTATTGTTTATTTTGTTAACTGCAATGAATAAGCGGGTTTTGTTAGTCATTTGTCGGTTTAGTCGGGTTCACTGTTATTTACTGCGGCGATTTGTTTTATAATATTCATTGTGAAAAGTTTCTAAACAATTAGAACATTTGTTTAGAAAACCAAAAACAATTCCCAAAGAATGGCGAATTTTTATTTATAATAATTACTATTTAAATATCCCCATGGCATGGCGTCAGGTGAACATAGGCCAGTAGAAACAGAGCAGGTTCCAGTAATCGGCCAGTAGATACAGAGCAGGTTCCAGTAACCCAGTTAACGTAATTACAACTAGTTAGTTAGTCAGATCGATATTAAAAGTTAAAACTACACGAACCAGGAGATTAACAAATCGTGGATTACGTTTCCATTCCCAGTGTCAACTAAGTAACATCACCAGTCCGATGAGATAAAGTGGGAAGCCCTAGTGCACCCATGGTATAGACGAATCGGATTTAGAGTTTGAATGATTTGACTTCTGTGAATGTCGGTGATGCTAAATTTTGAATTTGTATCAATGTTTTAATTTCAAATTTTAGATCTACAGTAAAATTTACATTTAAATAAAATTTGTTATTTCCAATATTTAGTTTTAGAAATATTTATAATTCTAACTAGTTTAACTAGTCTACCAACTCTACCAACTCTACCGACTCTACCGACTCTACCGACTCTACCAACTCTACCAACTCTACCAACTCTACCAACTCTACCAACTCTACCAACTCTACCAACTCTACCAACTCTACCGACTCTACCGACTCTACCGACTCTACCGACTCTACCGACTCTACCGACTCTACCGACTCACCAACTCTACCAACTCTACCAACTCTACCAACTCTACCAACTCTACCAACTCTACCAACTCTACCAACTCTACCAACTCTACCAACTCTACCAACTCTACCAACTCTACCAACTCTACCAACTCTACCAACTCTACCACCACCTCTACCAACTCTACCAACTCTACCAACTCTACCAACTCTACCAACTCTACCAACTCTACCAACTCTACCAACTCTACCAACTCTACCAACTCTACCAACTCTACCAACTCTACCAACTCTACCAACTCTACCGACTCACTAACAAATGTAGAAAAAAACGCTGATTTACTGTTAGTATTTTTTTATAATAATATAATCTAATCGCATTATAATCATTATAAAAAAAGTTGATTCATTTCACCATGTCCGAATAATTTTATTTAAATTTTAAAGTAAAATATTCTGATATGATGAACTAAACTAACCTTTTTCATACAATCGGTATTATATTCGCTCAAAAGAACCAAGAACAACGAGTACCGTTTAGGTGGAAGGAAACAAACTAGAAATACCCGGGTTTCAAAAAAAATTGTTTTCTTTTAATAACTGTTATAGCTCAATGTCAATCTAAATTCCATGGTTTTGGTCCCAATCGGAACGGAATTATTAAAACTTATTATTAAATATGGACTTTATGTAACTCCATATGAATGACGTCATTAAAATAAAATAAATAACTTGACTTGCTATGATTGATATCAAGTATTGTAATTTTAAATAAATAGCACTTGAATGCACAAACATTATAGATTAAATTCATAAGATTTACACTTAATTTTATTTGACGAATTTGAAATTATAACGAAAAGTCAAAGTCTATAGTAGCTTGGTCCCTTGAGATTAAGTTGTTATTCCATACCAGCAGGGGGGGGGGGGGGGGGGGGGGGGAACTGGACGCAATAAAAATAATCTCTCTCCAGGGGAAATTCGACGCAAATAACAGCTGATTGTGATTACTCTCAAAAATAAAACTGTAACCTGTTATTGTTTTGATTAAAATAACGTGCCACTATAACCTGCTCTTTTCCCTAAATTGAGAATTTAACTTTGAGGCGGGATATTAATTCGCCAAGGCGGGTTTTGCGTCCAGTCCCCCCCCCCCCCCCCCCCTGTCTCTATCCTCCATTAACAAGTTGTGCTGTGCATACAAAGTCCTAAAATGTTATTACGCAATACGGACAATACGGTACAGTGCAGTACTTAAAAATGCAACGAATAAAGACTATAAAAAAAATACTGGATAAAGGCACATGAAAAAATACCAACTTGTACACTGAACTCCTGATATAATCCAACATTAGTACTATTACTACAGTGTACCATGTCCTGGAATGGGGGGAGTGTAAAATAATCAACCCGTCAGAAAAAATCCGTGAAGAAATATGAATTTGGTTGAAGTTCAAAAGTTGTATAAAAGCCTAAAGCTTATCACACTGTCACCAATTTTCCACTTTTCGCTGTTTCTTTTGTTTAACTTACAACAACAAGCAAATCAAGCAAGTTGCTGGAACACGGCCATCTTTTTCGATCCAATGCCGAAAATTCTAAATAAAAACAGCAATTTCCACAGCAAATGTTTTCGGCGACGAGGTGTTTCCCCTGTTTACATGAACCAACATGATAAGCGAGTTGTAATATGTAAACCGACCTTTAGATTAGGGTAGCTGCGGTGTAACGCTGCAATATTGTGTTCAAGGCGAAAATGATATTCAGTCAGACAACGAGAGGACAAATTCACACTAACTCTGTATCAAATTTTACACGATCTCATTAAGATTTGTAGGGGAGGGGGGTCGAGTACGTGAATTAATACACTATATTCCAGGACATGGTGTAATAAACCATAAGTTATGTCCACCATCTATATTACAGTAACGGCAGTACTCTAGTAATAGTAGTAAGAAGGTCATACACCGTATTGTACTACAATACTATTAATCAGCTGCTATTAATTAGTAATTAATTGTCTTCTACAACGGCAGTGATTTTTTATGTCAATTTATTTGACTTTTTTTGTCACTTTTTTTTTACGAATTATGCATAATGACTTTTGTTGTCCATTTAATGACTTTTATTGTCACTTTTTATGTATGTATTTCTTCAAACTGTCACTGTCTTCAAACTTCATTTCTGGACTGTCAGACAGTTGATTTCACTATGCCTGTGCCAAAACATTCCATGATTCCATGATTTATAGACTATGAGATAGATTTCCATATGCGCCTGTGGTAAAAAGACTCTAAAAAGCCAAAAACAATTACCAATTGATGGAAAGGAGCAGGTTAAGGCCGAGTTTTCTAACCAAAACAATAAACAGTCACTTTACCAAATCAGGGAAAGGAGCAGGTTACAGAGACGGGATTTTCTAACCAAAACAATAAACGATCATTTAACTAATTGAGGGAAAGGAGCAGGTTACAGAGACGGGATTTTCTAACCAAAACAATAAACGATAACATTACCAATTGAGAGAAAGGAGCAGGTTACAGAGGCGGGATTTTCTAACCAAAACAATAAACGATAACATTACCAATTGAGGGAAAGGAGCAGGTTACAGAGGCGGGATTTCCTAACCAAAACAATAAACGATCACTTAAACTAATTGAGGGAAAGGAGCAGGTTACAGAGGCGGGATTTTCTAACCAAAACAATAAACAGTCACTTTACCAAATCAGGGAAAGGAGCAGGTTACAGAGACGGGATTTTCTAACCAAAACAATAAACGATCATTTAACTAATTGAGGGAAAGGAGCAGGTTACAGAGACGGGATTTTCTAACCAAAACAATAAACGATAACATTACCAATTGAGAGAAAGGAGCAGGTTACAGAGGCGGGATTTTCTAACCAAAACAATAAACGATAACATTACCAATTGAGGGAAAGGAGCAGGTTACAGAGGCGGGATTTCCTAACCAAAACAATAAACGATCACTTAAACTAATTGAGGGAAAGGAGCAGGTTACAGAGGCGGGATTTTCTAACCAAAACAATAAACAGTCACTTTACCAAATCAGGGAAAGGAGCAGGTTACAGAGACGGGACTTTCTAACCAAAACAATAAACGATCATTTAACTAATTGAGGGAAAGGAGCAGGTTACAGAGACGGGATTTTCTAACCAAAACAATAAACGATCATTTAACTAATTGAGGGAAAGGGGCAGGTTACAGAGGCGGGCCTTCTGTGCTGTTGGAAGTAGTGGAGCCGCTATCCGTAACACTACTCAGACAGTAGTCATGATCCATTATTGATTATAAAACTAATACAGTAAGGCCTAAATTATGTGAAAGGTATATCCACATTTTCCACAATCCTGCAATCCAGTTTCGCCTATCAATTATTTAAAATTTATTAGCACAACCGGTAGGCCTACCATTACCGTATTTAAATGGTAGGCTACACAGTAGGCCTATAGCAGTACCAGTGCCGGTACCGGTACTAAAATACAGAAATACCTGCTTTATACCTACATCTGTACATACAATACAGCAAAATAGTGCTATATATATACTAACCGGTACTGATAGCCTGAGAGAACAGCAGTAGAGAAACCGGTAGCATGGAACCTAACATTAGACTTTTGGATGACATAAAAAATCAAAAAAAATTGACAAAAAAAGGATAAAAATGGACAATAAAAATTATTGCGTTCTACAACTATGTCTACTACTGTACACTAGTCAGCTAGCATTGTACTAGACTAGGAGTTCAGAGTCTTGGCAACTAGGATATGCAAAATTATATATCCAATCACTACGGATCTATTAATCGTCGTCCTCCTCGGGTACAAATATATCATTATCTTCCAACCACGCCGCCCCCTCCTTGCTCATAAACCCCCCAACTATTATAGCCGGAACAACTACTGCGAATACTTTAGTTAATCCCACCAAACGTCGTAGTGGCTGCTCGTTCACGCTCCCACTCTCTCCGTAAATACCCGAGTGGGACCTGCTTACCACGATAGTCGGCGCGCATATGGCGTTGTTTCCGTGAGGATGTACCGGTAGGTTTAACAGGCGATAGCGTTGAGTCCCGTTGAGTCGCGCCCCCCACCTCCACAGATGAACTCCGCTGCTCATTTCTGTTATTCAGTTCGTATGCGTTGTGGTGATGGTGGATGGAGATAGGTTTAAAGGAAACGATAATACGTAGTGCGGGTGGTCCGTAATGTCACAGTTAATGTAGGTGTATCTAAGACACCGGCCCGCGAGGCAGAATACAGGCAGACAGGAATATCAGAATGTCTGTCAGTCTACCGGTACTGTATGTAAGACAGTCAGACAGTAGGTGCAGTAGGAAGAAATACGGAAGTGGCCTATGGATTACCAATTTAAGGTTGAAATTTAGGGGTGTGATGTCATAATTTTATCTGGCTGTCTGGAGTCTAATGTTTGAAACCGAAATAATTTAGGGCACATGAATCACAGACAGCTACAGGCTGATAGGCTTGGCAGTCTGGCCTACCTTGAGTGTAGTATAGATAATAGGCCTAAATACAATGTACTGAGAAGGTATGCACTGCACACACAACCTTACTCTACCTTTAGTACAATAATGCTAACACGCATAGCAACAGTCCAATCAATGTATTTTCACCGTATTATTGTATCCTAGCAACAGCCTACTTACCACTTATGTATGATAACACATTAGTTGATAGTAGTTACTTTGGTCGTTGCGTTCTTTTCTCCTACCAAATGGAAATTGACTACCAACTCACACTCTATTAATCAACTAAAGTAAAAAGAACTTAAGTAAATCGTACTAAATTTACACCATGTCCTGGAATGCGTTATTCAGGTACCTCAACTGGTTCCCCCCCCCCCCCTCACCCCCCAAAAATTATACAAATATTAATGAGATCGCATGGAATTTAAAACAAAGATAGTTTCACCTCCCGACCACTGAGTGGGTGAGCCAGAACTTTTATTTTTGCTTTCATTCTTTAGCTACAAGCGTTTAAAAAAGGTATTTCCATCGATATTGCACCAGTTATACAGCACTTGTTATTTAACCTTATACTCTATAGTGATTTGTTGATACTGTTAGAAAGCCGGCCGTCCACGGATTCATTGAATTTGGTTTGAAAATTGCTGATATACGGGCTTTCGAAAGCTGCATGTATTTGCTTCCCCTTCCATTGCACCAGTTACACTCTAGTTATTATTTAACTGGGGATTATTTAGCTATAATCATTTATTCTATTTAATAATAATAATAATTCAATAATCACATCTCAACTCCAATTTATTATATTAAATAAATACACAATGTTCTGAAACATTTGGTTTATGTATGAATAGCTACGCAATAGCGATATTGTATAGGTATACTACTACTACGATCGACACGATGCACTGCAGCTGCATTATATATATATATTACATATATATTAACAATGATGTGCCGGCTTATCGACACAAATGCGCCGCCACAACTCCCTATCACCCATGACATTTGCTAGATCATCCGTATCTTTAAGGCCAGTGTCCTTTAAGATGCGTCTCAAGAATGTCATGTGCTGTCCACCATGCTTGTTCACTCCATGAGGCCGCCAAAGCACAAGATTATGCACTGGCTGGTCCTCACGGCGAAAGCAATGTCCTGCTAAGCGGGGGCGGCTTTGTTCTAGTGTCAAGCTTGGGGGAACCGCTTCGGTAATTTATATAGGTAGGTATACCGCGGCTGTTGCCCACCTACTCATAAAATAAATAATACCTTCTAGAATTTTGTGTATTTATTCAATGGAATTAATTGTCTACAGCGAATGATACTTCTTGCAATCTTTGAACGCCTATATCTCATCTGTTTCTCAACGAAATTCAGATATTGTTACATATTTGGAATCCTTGCAACGTAAGCTTTCTAATGATATGAAAAAATTACGACTAATCTGAAGAATGGCCACGATACCGAGGGTGCGATTTCGCAAAAGACACTTTTAAAACTTTGAAAATTCCGTCTTCATGGTAACAAAAATTCCGGCATCATAATATTATTATATATACACCCTGGCGGGGTAAATTTTAATGACAGGTATTTGATTAAAAATTGACCTGGAAAATTTAGTTGTTGAAGCGAGAGCGACAAGAGATAGGCAATGACGGCAGAAGGGTGCATGGTTTCGGTTGCCAATCTTGTAAATATATTTATAAAACTGTGGAATGTGTTGTGATGGAATATAACAAATTCATATTCAAATTCACTGCGACTAGTGCAATATCTACGGAGACAAATTGTCAAACGCTTTTGTTGTTAAACATTGAAAGATAAAACATAATTTCTGCTTCACCCATTAAGAAGTCAGGACATCTAACTGTCGCCGAGCCGGCCAAACCTCTACTACTTAGGACATCTAACTGTCTGTTTCAAATTGCATTAATTAATTAAGATTTGTAGAAAATGTTTGAATAATACGTTATATTCCAGGGCATGGTGTATGTATGTATGTATGTATGTATGGGTTTCGCATATTAACTATGTGAGTTTGTTTTCTAGAATATCAGTACGATAGTGAGTCTACTGAGTACCCTGTGCCGCGGTTCGCCGGGAATCACTCACAGTCTACTCCGACATAACCTCTGCGAATCCGTCGCTCTATCCGTCACCGGCGACGGTAGATGCGTCCTCGATGCTATGCGACTGGTCGACTTGGTTCTAATACTTCTGTTTGAAGGTGAGTTACTTACTACAGTGTACTCCAAATCCGGTTGCCATTATATAGACGAACTAGATATTTCAGGGTTGCCACTCACCTGGAAAACCTGGAATAGTCAGGGAATTTCATGTAAAAAAATGGACAAATCAGGGAAAAGTAAGGGAATTTGATATACAGGACATCATGGTGTCATAGCGAAAATGTGTAAAAGTTTCTCTGCAGACTTCGCTCGCCATTGCATTCCTTTTTTTTGTAATATAATAAAGCGAATGGAAAATATACAGCTGTCCATATAATATATAAAAATGTTGTACCTACAGTCAGGGAATTTTTTCAAAAAGTCAGGGAAAATTGAAACTAAAAGAAAGTGGCAACCCTGTAATACCTATAATAATAGTCTAAATATGAAGCGAGTTTGAAAGATGTCGTTCGCGGCGAATACATATTAAAATCGAGTTATATTGGTGTTGTAAGAGTCTAAGCCATGATTCTAAGTAAAACAAATTCCTTTTTATCATATGGCCATTTCGTGTATTAACACACGTCTTCAGTGATATAAATATATAATAAAATGTTTACATAATTTACATATTAAAATAAGTACGTACGTGGTTAAATTTAATTGAATAATACTGTAAAAGATACTAATTTATACGAGGCTATCGTACAGTACATGCCTGGTTATTTTCGGATGAACAATCGATAAAATGCGAAGGGTGAATAAAATATGAGCAGTGGTAAAAAGAGAGATTAGATTAGGCTGTCATGGAGGATAAGTTAAATTAAAATAGGTAAGGAAAATAAAGTTAAATATATAATATTGTGATACTTTTCGGATGAACATTCGATAAAATGCGAAGTGTGACTAAGGCTAGGTAGATACAATTAATTAAGTTAAAATAGTAAAAATAAATAAAAAGATATACGGCAGTTCAGGTATGGACGGCTTGGAAGGTACAATTAAATAAAATGAAATAAAGTGAAATGAAATAAAATAAAATTATTTAAAACATGAGCAAACAATCGATAAAATTCATAAAATGAGATAAAGTTGATAGATGACACCACAATGCTGGAATAAATTACTGCAGGTCTAGCAGCTGTTGAAACAAGACGCTAACAATAATAAAATATATAATATAATATAACACCACCATTGAAGTTACGCTATTGTTATACAAAGTGAATCGAGTTACAAAAAGCAGAATAATTTAGTATAATGGTGGAATAACTTTGTTGAGGGGAGGGCGGTGTAAATTAATAAGGATGGCTTCGGTGTGAATACGCCGGTGGTGATTACGAAATTGCTGTACGCACGTAACAGTATATTTCCGACACTGGGCGAAGTGTTCCAGAAGGATGACTTCTGGGTTGCTGGTCACCACGTTCGGTTTGTTGGGTTTAGGAGGGGCATTTAGGGACTTCCGATATTCTTGGATATTCTCCCGGTGCTTGTTGAGTCGTTTGTGGAGGTGCTGCTCAGTTTGGCCGAGGTAGTACTGGGTCTGGTGTTCATTACACGTTATTATATATAAAACATTATGGGACTTACAGTTGAACCGGCCTCGAATACGGTCTCCCCATGGTGTGTGTGAGAGGTCGTTTATCACTGGGCATGTTAGACACCGAGATTGACCACACGGGTGGTTGCCAAGTGCTAGGGTTGGTTCTCGTTTTTGTATAAGTAATTTACCCAAACTAGGTTCGTTACGTGGTACAGTTTTTATCGAGAGCCCGGAATTTGTTTTACTTAGAATCGTGGCTTAGACCCTTACAACACCAATATAACTCGATTATAATAATAGTGATATACTGATATCAACCTCCTTTCCCCAAGGTCCTCACTAACAACCTCCCCATCCCCAAGGTCCTCACTAACAACCTCCCTTCCCCAAGGTCCCCACTAACAACCTCCCTTCCCCAAGGTCCTCACTAACAACCTCCCCATCCCCAACGTCCTCTCTAACAACCTCCCTTCCCCAACGTCCTCACTAACAACATCCCTCCCCCAAGGTCCTCACTAACAACCTCCCTTCCCCAAGGTCCTCACTAACAACATCCCTTCCCCAAGGTTCTCACTAACAACCTCCCTTCCCCAAGGTCCTCCTAACAACCTCCCTTCCCCAAGGTTCTCACTAACAACCTCCCTTCCCCAAGGTCCTCCTAACAACCTCCCTTCCCCAAGGTCCTCACTAACAACCTCCCTTCCCCAAGGTTCTCACTAACAACCTCCCTTCCCCAAGGTCCTCCTAACAACCTCCCTTCCCCAAGGTCCTCACTAACAACCTCCCTTCCCCAAGGTCCCCACTAACAACCTCCCTTCCCCAAGGTCCTCACTAACAACCTCCCTTCCCCAAGGTCCCCACTAACAACCTCCCTTCCCCAAGGTCCTCACTAACAACCTCCCTTCCCCAAGGTCCTCACTAACAACCTCCCTTCCCTCAAGGTCCCCACTAACAACCTCCCTTCCCCAAGGTCCTCACTAACAACCTCCCTTCCCCAAGGTCCTCACTAACTAGCTCCCTTCCCCAAGGTCCTCACTAACAACCTCCCTTCATCAAGGTCACCACTAACAACCTCCCTTCCCCAAGGTCCTCACTAACAACCTCCCTTCATCAAGGTCACCACTAACAACCTCCCTTCCCCAAGGTCCTCACTAACAACCTCCCTTCCCCAAGGTCCTCACTAACAACCTCCCTTCCCCAAGGTCCTCACTAACAACCTCCCTTCCCCAAGGTCCTCACTAACAACCTCCCTTCCCCAAGGTCCTCACTAACAACCTCCCTTCCCCAAGGTCCTCACTAACAACCTCCCATCCCCAAGGTCCTCACTAACAACCTCCCTTCCCCAAGGTCCTCACTAACAACCTCCCTTCCCCAAGGTCCTCACTAACAACCTCCCTTCCTCAAGGTCCTCACTAACAACCTCCCTTCCCCAAGGTCCTCACTAACAACCTCCCTTCCCCAAGGTCCTCACTAACAACCTCCCTTCCCCAAGGTCCTCACTAACAACCTCCCTTCCCCAAGGTCCTCACTAACAACCTCCCTTCCCCAAGGTCCTCACTAACAACCTCCCTTCCCCAAGGTCCCCACTAACAACCTCCCTTCCCCAAGGTCCCCACTAACAACCTCCCTTCCCCAAGGTCCCCACTAACAACCTTCCTTCCCCAAGGTCCTCACTAACAACCTCCCTTCCCCAAGGTCCCCACTAACAACCTCCCTTCCCCAAGGTCCCCACTAACAACCTCCCTTCCCCAAGGTCCCCACTAACAACCTCCCTTCCCCAAGGTCCCCACTAACAACCTCCCTTCCCCAAGGTCCTCACTAACAACCTCCCTTCCCCAAGGTGCTCACTAACAACCTCCCTTCCCCAAGGTCCTCACTAACAACCTCCCTTCCCCAAGGTCCTCACTAACAACCTCCCTTCCCCAAGGTCCTCATTTACAACCTCCCTTCCCCAAGGTCCTCACTAACAACCTCCCTTTCCCAAGGTCTTCACTAACAACCTCCCTTCCCCAAGGTCCTCACTAACAACCTCCCTTCCCCAAGGTCCCCACTAACAACCTCCCTTCCCCAAGGTCCTCACTAACAACCTCCCTTCCCCAAGGTCCTCACTAACAACCTCCCTTCCCCAAGGTCTTCACTAACAACCTCCCTTCCCCAAGGTCCTCACTAACAACCTCCCTTCCCCAAGGTCCCCACTAACAACCTCCCTTCCCCAAGGTCCCCACTAACAACCTCCCTTCCCCAAGGTCCTCACTAACAACCTCCCTTCCCCAAGGTCTTCACTAACAACCTCCCTTCCCCAAGGTCCTCACTAACAACCTCCCTTCCCCAAGGTCCTCACTAACAACCTCCCTTCCCCAAGGTCCTCACTAACAACCTCCCTTCCCCAAGGTCCTCACTAACAG